>JANHAO010002054.1:0-30170 GCA_026873985.1 Saraca asoca | reverse complement strand
TTTTATTAAAAAATTAAAATAAATAGTATAAATAATATAATAATTAAAATAAATAGTATAATATTAAAAATAACTCAAAAATAGTAAAAATAGTATAATAATTAAGAGGAGCATTGCTAGTTTAGAGATATTAGTATTGAGAAAGTGAGGGTGAGGGTTTTTCCTAAATTAAAATAGAGTAAAGAAAGAATTTTATTAAAATATTAAGGGTAAAATTGAAAAAAATATAATAAGTGATAAGCAATAAGCTCAAACGCTACTTTAAGTAGCATATGAAAAAATGCTATAAACTAATGAAATAAGCTCATTTACCAAACACCTCTATTTTAGTCAAACAAACTTATAAGCTAATCAAATAAGTTATAAGCTAGCTTATAATACTTGCCAAACATAGTCTAAGTTGCTCTTCATATAGCTTCCAATCTTATCTTTCATGAACATACAAAGCACATTAAACTTAATTGTCACTTTATACATGAAAAAATTCAATGAGGCTTAATCTGCTCCCCATACATCTCCTCCGCCAATTATTTAGTAGATGTCTTCACCAAGCTTCTAGGTCATGATCACTTTAGTAAACCAATTCGCAAGTTAGGTGCACTCAATATTTACACACCAATTATAACACCCCATTGGATTAACTTGACTAGATTCAAATATAAGTCCGAAAGAGTGACTAGTTGACCACAAGTTCGGCTCCCAAGGGTGAACTAGCCAGTCGACTAAGTCTTAAGAGATGGTTAACTATTTGGTGTCAGATTAGACAAAATCTGAAGCATGAAATTTGAAGTTTCATAATCCTAGTGTAGTTAGATCATCAACTAGATCTGAACCCTTGTCTAGAAGAAGTTCTAATGCACTCCTAATCTAAAAACTCAAATCCGAGGTAAGGCCAAGACAAATACTAGAAATGGGCTCATACATTGTAAATTCTAGAAATTCCATTTATTCAAGTGAGTGGCAATTCTACAATTTGCCTTCCTTTCTATATAAAGTATATTATTTTGAAATTACCTAAATTTTATTATGTGCTAGAAATTGAGAATTAGACCAGAAAATTAAATTCATTAAAATTTGGCTTAAGTAAACTTAGTTAAAGATGATGAATTATTATTAGACATGCAAAGGTCTGAGAGTCATGAAATATATTAAGAATTAACTTGGAAGGTTAATATATTAGAATTTAGGTACATACTACATTCATATATAGAATGTAGATTTAGGATATAGAATTAGGAATTATTTTCCTATGTGATTATATGCATAATTATTTGAATTTATGTATGCTATGGAATAAGCAATGGGAAATTAGTATTGAATCCAAGTTATGGATAATCTTACGAATCCCAACTTTGCATTAGCACATAAGCATAAAGTATTTACATCATATTAAATTGAAGGATTTAAATTAATATCAATTAGTTTATGTTTTCCAATCTAATTTTCTTCAAATTATTATTTCACAAGTTTCAAAAGATTTTATTTATAAAAATGCTTATTAGAAATATTTTTACATAAATTATCTTACGTTATGAAGTTTTCTTCAATTTAACTTAGTTTAATTAAATTATTTTATTATTTATGCAACCCATTATTCTTCTAAAATAAATTAGTTATTTTATTTTAATGAATTTATGATCTCTTATGTTTTGAATGTATATTTTGATTTCGAGGAATATAAGTTTCTTTTAATGACAATATATTCTTATGAATATTCTCATTCCATAAACATATAGTATGCATTAAAATAAACATAATAAATTAGAAATGCAAGATGATGCAGATGTTTACTAGATAAGGGTAGTATAGGAATTCATTAGTAGATATGAAAGAAAAGAATGTTACAGAGATATTTGTATTTGAGAACTGACATGTAAAGATGAGAGCTAGAAGACCAACATGCAGGAAAAGATGTATATTCTTGAATATGGTCACAAAGTGCAACAGGATGTGTGTGATGTATCTTGTCACCTGTGATGACAAGAAACCTAGGAACAAGTGTAAAAAAGGCATAAATTTACGAGAACTATCATGTATAATCCTAATGGACAATTCAATTATATGTTTCTCATGTTATAAGTTGTCAGCAGATATCACTCTTTCAATAATTATCAATTTTAGTGTAATATTGTTTGCAGATCTTACAAAGTTAATAGTATAATAAAACCTTCATAAGATAAGTTTAATTATTAAGTTCATGAGTATAACAAGAATGCAGTATGAATATCAATTAGTAACAATCAAAATAGTCAATATGGACAAGATATCAATTATATGAATATTGGAGATGGATGCATTGTTTGAATTATAGTTGTATTCATATGAATTTTATAAATATGTATGATCAAATTATTTTCAACCCAAAGATAGGTTAGTTATTTCTTCTCACTAAGCAGACATATTCACTCATTCATTAACATTTTTCTGATTAATGAATTGTATAGAAGTTATCTCAATTAAGAGATATTTTTATGATTATTTGTGATTAAAATTAGATACATGATTCCCTTGACATATATTAGTGGTTAGTATCCATTTAACCAGACAATAGATCTTCGTTATGTATTTGATTTTTAGAGAAAAGGGATTTATTTATTTCAAAGAATCAAAATTTATTTATTTAAAATGGTTTTCAAAAAAACTTGGATATCATATGTTTAAGATGAAAGGGCCAAAACATCATAATTTCAATTATGAAAGGATTTTAGTAGCAAATTGTTCATGGGCTCGTAGGTCACCACAGGGTGATTTATGCCAATCAGTCCCCCAATTTTTGAGATGTGAGGGAAGTGCTAGATTGATTGATGATTCCATGTGTAAATATCTTTTCATTTGTTTTTAATTTTAGAAATCTCCCTAATCTTCACCCTAACATTAAGTATTCTCCTTAATCTTCTCTTGAGAATCAAGTAATTTGTTTTCCTTATTTTTAGCCTCTACCTTATATTTATATGTGTGATGTATATCATTTTGTTGTCAATGGGATATACAACTTTCTTTCACAAATTTATCACTTTTAAAAATTCAATGTACTAGATCCCAAGAAATAGAGATAGCATTGGATATATTTATTCAATAAAATCTTATGAAAGTACAATCAGTTGCTAAATGTGTTTAGCTAGATAGTTGGCATTAAATGGGTTTAATAACTTTTTACTTAATCTGATATTTAGTCTCAATACATCAAATAAATAAAATTCAATTTTCAATTTAAATCTTTTCAATTAAGTACTAAAATAGTGTATTCAAATATACTCTAACTTTGATTTAATGGTGAAGGATTCAAGTGGGTAATTCAAAGTCATAAATTTATATTTTCTGGATGTCAATGTATCAATCCTTCAAGATTTCGATGCATCATTACAGAAAACAGCAAGGTGACAATAATAATTTTCATTTACTTAATTTTATTTAAAGGAAAAACACACTTTGACATATAAAATATATTTCCACGCGAATCACGTCTGTTATGAGTTAAGTTGTATTACAGAGGAATCCCACTTACACAATGACAGCATGCTTTTTAATTGGTCATTAAACAGGTCCCACATTAGAAATCATTGATCTTACTTTTTATATCATATAAATACAATACAAAATATCTTGGTAGGATTTTGTGTTATGGTAGGATTATAATTATTTGTTGAGCAAATATTTTGTAGATGAAAATATGTATATGGAATGAAAGTATGAAAGAAATTTGATATAAATAACTATATAAATTATATGCAAACCCTTGTAAAAATTTGATAAAGATGAAATATTAGCAGTAAAGAAACTGTGAGACAATAGTTGATAATCCTACATATCATCTAATACTTTTGATCTCGTCCGTGATTTTTTTTTTAAATTTAAAATTTTTTTTACGTCAAATAATTATTTGTTGTAAATCTAAGAAGATTGAAATGTGGCTTTTATCTTTGTCTATCCTACTAAATTTGGATTTTGCTAACGTGAGCAAAGGAAAAATAGTAAGAAAACGGCA
Source organism: Saraca asoca (assembly GCA_026873985.1). Taxonomy (NCBI): domain Eukaryota; kingdom Viridiplantae; phylum Streptophyta; class Magnoliopsida; order Fabales; family Fabaceae; genus Saraca; species Saraca asoca. Next base: position 26,185 of record JANHAO010002054.1, on the reverse strand, counting down.
CATGTAATTTTATAAAAAAAAATTACATATATTTTTAAAATTTAATATATTTATAAAGAACAAAAAGTTCTCATATTTAATAGATATTGATAAAAATTTTGATTTAAATTGATTTTACTTGTTTAATCTCACTATTTTAGATTCTGTGGAGTGTATAACAAGTACAGACATAAGATTATTTCATTTGTCTCACTTACAGACATAAAATTTGGACGAACTTGCCTTACAAACTACTTTATTAGTCTTAAAAAATAATGCCAAATTATTTGTATTCATAGTGTTACCACTTTCCTTTTTTCCCATCCAAATGTCTAATATTTATGGTGAAGCTCAGCTAATAAAGATGTGATCCATAGATAAAAGCAATCCTTAGAGACACACTAATGGCCATAGTGTAGCATAGAAGATGTACTAAACTAAGGGTGACACTTTAATCGAGCTACTAGTTGAATTTGGGAAGCTCAACTCATAATATTTAATTTTATTTTGATTCAAAGTTCGATTGTAATAATTTCAAATGTGTAAAGTGGACTCTTTTTGTAATTGAACCGAGTTTAGGTTTCCAAAGCCGTAAAATTTGCAAATAACTTGTATGTACGTACTATGATGCAAGATTTAATTGTTATAATTAATTTATATCTTTTTTATATAAGATTGTATCCTCATTTAATATTTTTTTTCTTTCTCTCTTTATCTACACGCATGCAAGCATACATATATATATATATATATATATGGGACGAAATTTTTTAGGGGTTAAATATAAGTTTTTAAGAAAAATAAAAAAATCCAAGGAAAAAATCTTAATTTAAAAAAATTTGGGGCTAAAGCATGTGTGTGGCTAAACTAAAATATTTCATAAATCTTATATCTTCAAACCTTCATGTATAGATTAGTATCATTAACTGTTTCATGTAAACGTTTTTTTCCTTTTTTTTTTCTTTTTTGCGTTTTTAAAATAACCCGACAAAGAGATGATATTAAAGCTATTTCATAATAAAAATAATTTGTTAATAATTGAGGTTAGCATCTCCTCTTCTTCCAATTCCTCTCTTGCGTTCCTCTCTCTCTCTCTCTCTCTCTCTTCTCTTTTTTTTTCCTTTAAGTTTCACCATGAATACAAATTGAAAAACCGCAATTAAAATTTCAAAAACATAAAAATATTGGAGGACTAGAATCTACCATCTTTCATTGTATAAGCTTTCCCTACTGTACTAATGAAATCAGTTTTTAAACTACAATCATCTTTTTCATGTTCATGACATCTGCTGCTTTTTCATCTCCACTGTCTATATAGAAATGGGCTTTGTAAAAATTATTGTACATTTTCAAACAAGTCACCTCCATTATAGACTATGGCATATAATAATGTAATAGAATAATGGAACTTCAAAATAAGTTAATGACTTCATAACATAATGGATGTTCAAAGGAAGTTAATCACTTCATCACTTGGTTGATTTTATTGGTGAAAGACTTGCCTAAATAACCCATTTTATGAAATGGGAAGAAAAAAACAATTAATTTTTATTGTCAAAATTTTTATATGATTTTTCTTTCTAGTGAGGCAAGTTATAAGGAAAAGAAAGAATCAATGGAGGTTGGTTCAAATTTTTAGACAATTAATTTTTGTTGTTAAAATACACTATTATTCTCCCCATTGCATTATTTAAGAATTTTAAAAAATAATCATATTGATCCAGTTGAAAGAACGAAAGATGCTAACTTCTACATTGTTAAGTGGAGGTTGGTATTTTCATAAGACTACATAATTGTTTAATCAGGTATCACTATGGGCCTTCATTCAAGTATTAATAGAGCTTTGAGTTGATTAAAAAATCTCATTGTTCTTTATTTTCTACTGAGTCAAATCCACCTAATCTTTAAAATTTACACTTTTGTATAAAGTCCAGCTTAAAGAAAAAAAATTCACTGATTCTGTCTAAACTCTAGCTCAAAAATCTTTGTCGTTCAATGGATATGCGATAAAAAATATTAAAAATCTATTAAGTTTGTGCGGATCCCAAAAGCTTTTCTGCAGTCATGGTTTTAAAAAAATTTCAGTTGCGACAATGTTTATGAAATCTGATGTAACAATAATGTTAAATGATATATTATAATTTGAAATCATATGAAATATAGCAAATATTTAATGATTTATATATGTTTTCTAGCCGAATAAGTGAATTGCAAATTCAAATTTAATATATTGATGGGATGAGATATTTGTTACGTAGCAACACAACTAGTTAGGAAAAGAAAGCCTTCGTAAACACATCCTCATAGAGAGAGAGAGAGAGAGAGAGCAATCCATGCATCATCCACAAAGGAATGATATGAGTTGCTACTCTTATTTCTAAAAATATTTATATATGTGCATATAGCCATCATATCAACCAAGGTTTGTCAAAGCGCTTAGCTGCCTGTCTACCACAAGTCACCCATGTGAATAATTTGAGAGGAAAAACGTACTTGGTTTGACGTAAAACTTTGTGAAAAAAAAAATCAAGCATTGTATGGAGGGTTCGTGACTTAAATTTGAGAGCAATCCAACTTGTGTATTATTTTTTCAAATTTTCTTTATTTTAGAGGTATTTCTATAATTTTGACAGGGTTCATTTATCCAATGTGAGTCAAAGCACATAGCTGCATTTTTTGCATTTTTATCTTCACGTCCATATAAAATGGCGCAAAATCTCTATCTGAAGCTTCAAGAAAAGGCCTTATGTCAACTCATGAAAAGTATGTCTATCAGTCATTTGGCCTTTTGCTTAGAATGCTCTTTGGGAGGGGAAGTGTTGACAACTTGTCGAGTGTTCGTTCGGAGCTCGATGGCACTTAGTCTAGGGATTTAAACAAGTGTGTTAACTTAAAGCCTCCCCTACACACTCTAATCTATGTAACAAGGCATATATCAATAAAATGGAGTTGTCCTTCTCCCTATTTGATTGTTCCTTGATTTTTACCCATTATGCCTTAGAGGCTACTCATGTGGGGTGTTCTTGAGGCTCAGTTGTTCAATTGCTCTGGTTCACTTGCATATGTTGCCTTTAAACATGTTGTACATATTCCACAATGCTCTGATTATCTATCTAAGTGTGGCTCAAGTTATTGGAAAGTTGGCATGTCGGCCAAGAATGACGACATGCACCACATGATTTTGACTAATGAGCTACTGGCCCATGACAAATGGTATTAGAGCTTGATTGCTAGAGGGCAGATCAGGTGGCCATACAAACTTGGCGTCACACTAAGTGCTAGTCTTGCTAAGTGCCCAAGTTCTTGCCAAGCACTCAAAGGAGTAGGCAAGGAGATTGGGTAGGCATGGTGAATCAGCTCAAGAGGCAGATGGTAGGAGTGAGTTCTCATCATGTCAAGATGGACAGTTGGATTAGATTTAGCTTGTCCAAGCTTATAAGGGTTCTAAAAGAAGCAAACATTTCTCAAATTCATGAAGAGACGATGTCAAAGACTTAGCCAAAAGGGTAGTAAGAGATTGTAGTGGAACTTGGGCAAAGTTGCGAGAATGTTGCAACAGAGGGAATGTTATTGGTGCATTAGATGCATACATGTGCAGAAGTCAGTGGACTTGCTGTATAACAGGGATGTTAGTTATATGCTCATTCATAGAAGCATTCGAGGGAATGCTAACCATTCAAAAGAGTGAGTGAATTAATGGCCTATCTAGTGGGAGGAGCCCTAGGAAAAGCCTTGATCTTACTAAAGGATTTGGCCACATCTAGGGGGACAAGGTAATAGTCGATGGAGCCAGAGGGTGAAGCCTTGGTCGTTCAAGAGTGCATGGCCACACCATAACCAGAAGGTTAAAATATCTAAAAGGATATAAGTGTTGATGGCTTATCTAGTGGGAGAAACCCTAATCTTGAAAAGAGAGCTTGACCATGTCCATGAAGATCATATGAGCTATCAGCAAAGCTAATAGGACAAAGCCATGGTTGTGCTAGAAAGTGTGACCACAATAGGTAATTGACACATCCACTGGGAAGAGTCCAAGATTATGTCAAAGGGCATGATCACATTCAAGTTAAGGTGATCCAGGAGGGATCCATTATGCACAATCTATGGATACTAGAAGCAAGCTACAATGCTAATCCATAAGATTCAAAATAAGATGCTAGAAAGTTAGCCCATCATAGTTGCATGACAAGCAATAATGATACCTACGCAGTGAGCTAGTGCATAGTCACATAACAGAGTGGAAGCAATGACCTCAAGGCATAGCGGAGTAGCACTATATAGTTGCAAGACAAACTTTGCAACAATGACCTTGGAGCTCACACTTCCTGGTGCACAAGCATGTGGTGTTCAAGCTAGAGTGATAAGCTACTCCACGCTTAACCTCTTTTTGAGCAAAAGTGGGGGAGCCATCAGAGAGTGTGCTCAAGGTAGCTTGTGGTGGCCTAAACATTAGAGGGTGTTGAATGAAAGGTTCTAAAGGGCACCGATCTTCATAGGAATGGTTATGAGGGCTACGATACAAGAGTGTATCAACTCTAAAATGTTGGCACTAAAGAGCACAAACTTAGGAGAGGTCATAAGGACCACGGTGCTAAAGAAGCATCAACTCTAAAAGGGGTTATGATGGCTGAGTTGCCAAAAGGTATCAACTCAAAGAAAGTCAGAGGATCTGATTGAAGGGCATAGCAAAGTGTAAAGGATTGTCAAACCCAATGCAAGTAACCTCAAAACCAAGAGATCAATCTTATGTCTCACATCAGTGTATGGGACATTAGATGTGAGGCATCTTTAGTAATAGAGTCCCAAACATTAAACGTGTGCATAAGCTATAGAGGTACCAAGCCAAGAGCTACAAAGGTAGTGAGTTAAATCGATAGCTATAGAAGTAATGAGCTAAATCGAGAGCTACCAAGGTAGCAAGTTAAATTAAGAGCTATAGAGATAGTGAGCCAAACCAAGAGCTACAGAAGTAGCAAGTCGAATTGAGAGCTATGCAGGGACAATGTGCATGCAAGCTATAAAGGTAGTAAAGCAAGCAAAAGTTGCAGAGGCAATAACCTATGAATAGTATGCATGCAAGTTGCAGAGATAATGAGGCAAGCACAAGTTGCAAAGGTAATAAAATTTTCAGTTTCGAAGGAAACTCACCACAAAGTCGATAGAGGCAGCAAAATTTTTGAGTTTTGGAGGAGACTCATCCCAAAGTCTGCAGAGATAGCAAAGTTCTTGAGTTTTGAAGGAGACTTTTCCTAAAGTTTGCAAAGGCAGCAAAATTTTTGAGGTTTGGAGGAAACTCATCTGCAAAGGCAGCATTATTTTTTATGCAGCTAGCTCAAGGAGACAAGCTAAAAAGAAGCCAAGGGAAGAGCTGATGAGCAATAGATTGAAAATTGTCCTATTGCTAAGTCAGGTTGAGGGCGTCCTTGAGTGACATTGGCTCAAAGAGACAAGCTGGGGGTGGTCGAGGGAGTAGCTTAGAGGGGTTGGCTAAAGACCCTTATGAAGAGTTTGAGGGAGTAGCTTGAGAGGAGCAGGTTGAACACCTTTATAGCAGTCGTGTTAGATTGAGGCATTAATGAGGGCATTGACATTTCTTTAAGTGGGGGAAAATGTTACAAATTAGCTTTCTGAATGATTTAAGGGGCCAAATATACTCAATTTGACACAAAAATTTATAGCAAAATCAAGCATTGTATTGAAGCCTTGTAACTCAAATTTTGGAGTAATCCGACTTGTGTACTATTTTCCCAATTTTTCCTCGTTTTAAGGGTATTTCTATAATTTTGGCAAGGTTTACTTATCCAATGCAAGTCAAAAAGCACATGGTCACGTTTCTTGCATTTTTATCTTCGTGTTCATATAAAATGGTGTAAAATCTCAACCTAGAGCTTTAAAAAAAAGCTTTATGTCAACTCACAAAAAGTATGTCTACTCCTGTCAGTTGGCCTTTTGCTCAAAAAGCTCTTTAGGAGGGAATTGTCGACAACTTATTAGGGTGTTCATTCAGGGCTTGTTGGCACTTATTCTAGGGATTTAAACAAATGTCCCCTTATACACTTTAATCTATATAATGAGGCATATATCAATAAAATGAAATTATCCCTCTCCTTATTCAATTGTCCCTTTATTTTTGCCCGTTATGCCTTAGAGGCTACTTATATGGGGTGTTCTTGAAGCTTAGTTATTTAGTTGCTCTAGTTTACTTGCTTATGTTGCCTTCAAACATGTTGTTCATATTCTGCAATGCTCCAATTATCTATCCATGTGTGGCTCAAGTTGTTGGAAGGCCAGCATGTCAACCAAGTGGCGACATGTGTTGCACAATTTTTGCTAGAAAGCTACTGGTTCGTGACACTATACTGCCCTTCTCCTTGCCCTCGTCTTTTGCTATCTCCTTATTAACATGATCACCAGGGGTCTGAGGGCTCGCAGCAAGTTGAGAGCTCTAGCCCCTAATCTGAAGCTTAGGATCCAATAATGAAGCAAGTCCTCCAAAGGCTGAAATAGCTAGACGAACGCCCTCAATCTCAAAACAATCAACCTCGCTATGAGGAAAGCTCGCCATTCTCTATGGAGATCGAAATGCAGCCCCTTCCATAGAAACTTAAAGTGCCTACGATCTCATTGTATGATGGAAATAGCGACCTGTGAGACCATCTGCACACATTCAATGTCCAAATGGATCTACAAACAATCCACCCCTTGGTCAAGTGTTGCATCTTCCTGGCCACGTTGGGAGGTATCCCTTGGTCATGGTTCAAAAGCCTCCTGACTCGCAGCATCAATAGTTCGGAAGAATACTAAAAGAAATTTATCGACCAATATCAGGCATTGAAGAGGTAGCTCGCGCCTCCTTACCAACTCACAATGATTTTTCAAAACAGGGGCGAATCACTAAAGATTACATAGCTCGATTCAAGTATGAAGCCAACTCCATGGAAAATCCTTCCGAGGAAAGCATCTTAACAGTAATCTCAGCGGGACTCCATAAGGATGAGGTACTATACAAAAACCTCTACAAGTCCTAAGCTCGAGATCCCGCTAAATTCTATGAATAAGCTACCAAACAAATAGGATGGGAGGAAATCTTTGGAATGGAAGAGTCCAAGCAGAGGGCAGACGCCAGTGGCCCCACCACGAGCAAAAAGAAGAGTGATGAGAGTTGCAATCATGACCCCATTCCCTAGCTTGTGAAGAAGGCAAAGCCTCAGTGGCCCTAACCTAGAAGTTGCTTCAAAAGCTACAATATCCTATCAGACACAGGATAGGATTTTTGCTATAGAGAAACATAAAGAAGATTTTGGGAGTCCCAAACCCATGAGAGCTTTAGCCAAGTCCAAGGACCTGAGCAAATTCTGCGCTTTTCACAACAAGGTTGGTCACACCACCTCGGAGTACTAGGCACTGAGAGATGCATAGAAGACCTCATCAAAAGAGGCCAGTTACAAGATTATGTGGTAAGGCTGTCAAAATGACAAGCTCAGCAGACTCAGTGAATCGCTGACCGAGAGCCGGAACCCTTCATTAGAACCATATTCTGATCTTGTAATATTTTCTTAAGATCAATGACAATCTTGAAATCTTTGTATAGATTATCCAGCAGAACGCTATATGAAAAAGAGTTGCTCTATGTTAACTCAATATTATTCACGGCCGATTGGATGAAACACAAAAATGCTTCCAAGCTAACGATGAGCTTCCACCTCACCATCGTACGGATACACCTGGGGGTGAGATAACGAGAAGCCTACCCCATCGTTACATCCAAGGTGAGCCACATCCCACATATCAGGAGCAAAAGAGTATAATTTCTAGCCTGAGCAATAAGATTACTGCAGAACTGAGTAATGAGATTGCTGCCTCACTGAGTAATAAGATTATTGGCAAGGACAGATTTTATGACAACCATTGAGCAACGAGATTGCTGTGGGACTGAGCAATAAGATTGCTATCTCGCTGAGTAACAAGATTGCTGTAAGGCTGAACAACAAGATTGCTGCAAGTCTGAGGAATGAGATTGTTGTGGTACGAATTCGACCAATATGCGATCTCACCCAGCAAAGAGCTATCATCTTTCTGAGGTACGAAGACATTACAAAATGCTCAAAACACTCACATAGGCGTAAAAGATGCTATAAACTCATCACAACTCTCTTGCGAATGAGTACTCGTAGCTTGAGAGTGAAATCCTTCCAGGCGCAGCTCACATGTGACCTAACCAGATTTTACTCGTCATTGATCAAGGCAACTGTATGCTAAAGTTCATTATACTAAAGTAGTAGCCGATTGGCCGAATAAACATTTCATTGATTTACAGCAATATATATCATCATTAGATGCGAATGAAAGCATCCAATACAACATTCAAGAGCTATACAGAAAAGCTCATACATCAAAAAAGCCTCATTCAATGAGGTAAAGTTACATCAAAGGAAGGAAATACAGAAACAAAAGCCAAAATGACCTAAAGCTGAAGCTGAAAATAGAAAGCCAGCAACCGAGAGACGAACTCCCACCAGTAGGAAGACCAGCGAGCTTGATTACTCCTACTTATATCATTCCTAAGCTAACGATTCCTCTTGGGCCAAACCCTGTGCAATTCAAAAAGGTGCCAAGAGTCCAGCTGGCAAGGCTAGAGATCACAGCAAAGCCATGAAGAGATAGTTCAAGATCTACATAAGATCTTCCCCGTAGCTAGCATAAAGAGCTGTGCACAGGAGCCATGTGCAATAGGCTATCCATGCCTCGAAGCCCCATACAGTAGGCCATACACACCTCAATGCTTCACCAAAAGCCGAACCAACAAAGATATTTAGGGGCTTAGCTGATACTTCCACTGATCACAAAGAAGCAAAAAGAGATTCTCATACTTTATAAACTAATTCAGGTTCAATGAATAACCCAGCAAATAAAAGACCATGCTTGATCGAACGGTCTTGAGAAAACCAAATTTCCATGCCAGTAGCTAGAATGCAAGGTTAGAAAAAGAAGTATGGCCAAGATCAGATGAAGTGAAAGGTTGAAAGCCCGAAATGACAACCCGACAGAATAAAAGACTTTGACTAAAATAGCAAAAGTTACAACTCCTGTAAAAATTGAGAGTTAGGGGGCTTATGTTATAGGTCAAAATTGGTCTCGCCCAAGCAAGCCGAAGGCTCAATAGAAATTAAGTCCGAAGGATGTTCAGTTCACTGAGGATGAGTGCACGAGGTCCCGGCGCTGAAGACGAGTGTGCGAGGTCCCGGCTCACGTGTTCGGTGACTTGTCCCACTGAGTCCTAGCTCTCCAAGTCCCAACTCGCATGAAGATTGAGCTTGCTTCTCTAGCCTCAAGCTCGTCCTCGCTACTCAAAGAATAGCAATGACCCCTTACCAAGGATCTCGATTCGTGAAAGCCAAGTATTCCCTGAGGCTAAAAGCTCCATGAGAAGGAGTTCCAGACAAGCCTGCATCAAGCCTGTATTCTAGCTGACCAGAGGTGCCCACTTTACAGAAAGCAACCTGCAGTAGCCAAATTACAAGAGTTATTCTATCTTTTACATTTATTTCTTAATGTAACATAATTGTAACTTGTAATCATTGCATGTAACTTTTCATCCTCTATAAACAGGAGATCACTGTTAGAAGAGCAAAAAAGGGAAAAGAGGTTGAAGAAAAATAAGCCAAAGCTCTATAAACTTCTCTTCAAATTAATAAAAGCTTTGCTGTGAACGTAGGGTCCTATGCTGCCCAGATTTAGTCGAATCATGTTAAAAACACTACCTTCCATTGTCCGTTGTTGCTCCCCTTCCTCTCCATTATCTTCTTTTCTTTTTTCTCTCACACGATCCATAGCGAAATAGTTTGGGATCCAAGAATCGATCATTGTTGACTGGAGTTTGGCCCAGAATCAAATTTCACTGTCAACACGACTCATAGCGATTACCAACTAATGAATAGATTTGTGAATCAATTTGTCTAAAGAAGTTCTTGATCGAAATGATTCATGAATTAAATCATAGTATTATATGAATAGGTCCTGAATCAATTACCTAATCTATTCAGGAAAAATTCCTAACCTTTGGTAGGAAACATTTTTCAAAACTTTTCTTCATGAATCAATTTGTAAATTAATTCAAATACATTTTCACAAATTTTTTAGTATGAATTAATTCGTGATTCGAATTACATAGTATAAAATGATTTTTATAAAATTTGAACTTGTGAAAAATCATTTGAAAACCTTGTTCAAGGACATTATATTTTAGCTTACTTCAAGTGGTTTATTTCTACCTTAATGTATCAGTTACAAGAAATTTGCTTGAATCAAATTTGATTTGAATTCACTTATAAAAGATCCTAGTAAAATAAAATAATTGCTAAAACCATTTGTGGATATCTTGAATCTTATACAATTTGATCCTCCAAAAACAAATAGGAAACACTAAAAAAATATTGTCAGATTCAAAATTGTTTTCAACATCTAAACTAAAGAAATTAAGATAGCAAATTAATCACACTAACTAGGTTAACACTTTCCCTAGTAAGGCTAACAATCTCCCCCTTTTTATGGTGACAAACAATTTTAGATAAGGATCAAAGTTTTTGAAAAACAACAGTTTTTAAATTTTAAAATCCTTTTTTTAATAAATCTTATATTTTATTCTCCATCTATCTATTTTATTTACACTTCCCCTTTTAAATTTACTTTTATACATATATCATTTAAAAGCTCATTTTTCCATCTCATTCATGTCTCCTATTGTCTCTTCATATCTCTTTTTATTTATATCTCCCCCTTTTGAATTGAAGGTAACATATCCCTTAACTAAAAACCTTCATTCTCCAAAATCCTTGTTTTCTCACTTATTTAAAACAATTCATTCTCCCCTTATCTATTCTCCTTATCTAAAATCCTTACTTCTCCCCCTTTTGGCACATCAAAAAGCAATAATGCATTCATGGAAAATAATGTACCAAAATGATTTGAAGGAAATTAGATCAGAACAAAATAATCCATATACCAATTCAATCAAAAATTAAAATTCAATCTATATTCAGAATTCAAGTAGTCAGAATCAATAATGAATATAACATCATAATACTGAATCAAATATCAAAATAATGTCAAGATACAATATCTAGAATCAATAATACAAATCATCAGATTGTAAAACTACATGATCAACATCAATCTAGAATACTAAAAAATAATAATGAAACAGGGGATATGAGACTAAGGGATGCAATAAACAAATACATAGCATACTAATCTTGTGGAAGGTCTTGATCATCCATTCTTTGTAGTTCTACCTTCTCATCTTGTTCTTGCATTCACTATGTTATCCCATGTAATTGAGTTTTAATGAAATTGAGCTGCTCATTAACTTGGGTGGCATGTCTCCAATTTTCATGTTTCATATTACCCATGTGTTCATCTTGAAAAAATCAAATTTCTTGTTTGTCTAAAACTTGATCCATTCTATCATTCATATGTTTGTGTACTCTTACTATAACCTTAATTATTCTTGTTTTAACTTCACTGAATAACCCAGTGGCTCCTGAGCTTGTGGATCCTTCAGTGGTTTGAGGATTTTTTGAGTATTTTCTAGCCCATTTTCCTTGTTCATTCTAGTCCCATTTTGTGAGAATGTGATGCATTGATCAAAGTAGTTGAATTTACTAGAAAACATTGGATTTCATCAAAAAGTTTTAGTTTGAATTTGGCAAAGATATGGGCAAGGATCATACCATATGGGAAGTATCCAATATCTATCCTTTTTGAACATTTAGCCAGATATTTAAGGATAAAGTAAGGCATATTAAAATCAAGTTGATTTTTAATAACCCACATCAAAAAGAGTTCATCCTCCAGAATTTGTGGAAAACTTGTGATCCTTAGCAGTATCACTTTACATAAAGCATAATGTAAGATCTTGTCTTTAGGAGATAAGCCAATAATGAGCAATTTCCCACTTCCATCCTTTGGGGTGGAATAGGGAAGGAGCATCCTAATGGCTAATCCCTTGTTGTATTCAGGAAAGGATCCTGTAGTAAATTTTGGTTGGTTTGAATCTATGCCAAATTCATTTGCTAAAAATTCTGCATCAATAACTATATTCTTATACATCACATAACACAAAATTTTATCGTCAGCAGAAGCAAGGTTTACATAAAACATTTTGACTAGTCTAGGATAGGTATTTCCCTTATATGTCAAAAATTTTTCTAATTTATACTTGGCTAGCAGTTTAGGTAAATGAGTAGTCTTCAAAAGCTTATCACTAAAGCATTTTAGGAGTTCTACCCTTTTGTTTATAAGTTGAAGAAAGGCAGCATACTCATTTGGTAAGTTGATGTGTGATTCCTCTTCTACCAATGTTGATGGTTGGGCTACTAACTTGTCCTTTCTCTTTGTTGATAGCTTGACACTTTTTGACATTTTGTAAAGATTTCTTGGAAAATATAAAAATTTGGGTTGTTAGGGTTTTGATGGTTTGATTTGAGATTTTTTTATTATGAGGAGTTTTAGTGAGATTAATCAGCTGGAAATGTTAGATGTATTGTATCTAACTTTTCTGTGCAAGAAATTTGAATAAAAAAGTGTTAGAGGATAGAGATTTGATTGTGAAAGTGAGAGAGGTTTTCAGTTTAGGCTGAGACTGAAATGTGTGAAATAAATTCGAAATCAATTCAGTACATATAGTTTTGTTTCAGAAGTGTTTTCCTAATCTCTCAAATAGCCAATGAACAGTTCAATACCATTGAAAATCTCAATTCTCACTCTATGTACCTACAAAACAAACTTAGCAAAATCTCCAATGCCTAAGTTGTACAGAACAATTAAGCATAAAAAAAAGTTATCAAAGTTTACTGAAGTTAGGGGATTTAACATTCATGGACTTGCGTGAGTGCAACTATTGTCCAACATCATGAGTTGCTTCTTTTTCACCTGTACAAACCTACAAAACAAAACTTACACTTACTTTACTGGTACCCATTGGATCTTGGGTCCATAATTGTTAGTGAACATATCAAGATATCCTATAGTTAACTAGACTAGTTTTTCATTTGGTTTCAACATGCATGTACCATTTCTATATGGACAATGCTTAATATAATGTCCTTTTTTATTGCAATAAAAACAAGTCATGTTTCTAAAGTTTCTTTTTGACTTATAATTCAGAGATCTTTTATTTGATCTTTTCTCATTTTGATATTTATATCCTAAATCAATTTGATTTTGTAGCATATCATTAAGTCTCACTTTACTATTTGTAAATCCTTGAAAAGCCTTGGTCAATGTGTTTATTTTGGATTTGTAAATTTCACATTGATTACAAAATTTATTTTCATTCAAAACTTTTTCAGCTAAGAAATTTAAATTGTGGTTTTCTTTTTCAATCAACTTAATTCTCTCAAGTAAGGCTTCTTTTTCAACTCTAGCATGTTTTAAATCTTGTTAGCCTTTTTCAATACATCATACATCTCTTTATACAAAGCATTAGTCTCATCATCATCAGTAGAATTAGATTTATAATCACTAAAATTGTCATTAATAGAATTAAGCTCATCTCTAAAGTAAAAAAAAGGACTTATTACCAAATACCTTTTTGTGAACATCTTGTTTTTCCAAGAGGCAAAGAACTGCTTTTGCTTCTTCTTTCTGTTTATCATCTCCAAAATCAACATCTTCATCTTCCCAAAAAGCTAGATCAACTTTCTTGATGAACAATTTTCTTTTCCTCCTTTCATTCTCAAGCTATCTTTTTTAGTAGACTAGGCAATCTAGTTTAAGGTGTCTGGATTTTTTGCATTCAAAGTAAGTAGGAGTAGTGTTGACAGAGTTTCCTAGATCAGTCTTGTTCTAATTTCTTCTTTGAGGTGCAATTTTCCTTTTTTCTTTATTCCTCTTTTCTTTGAGAATTCTTTGTAGCTTTTTGCCTAGCAAGGCTATATCTTCTTTATCATCTGCTTCTATATCACTTTCTAATTCTTCATCATCAGATTTAGCTATCTTTGCAACCTTCAATGGCAAAGTTTTCTTCATTTTGATATCACCATTTTTCCTATATATCTCTTCAGCTCTAGTTCATGCTATTCTAAATTTCCATAGAGCTCCTGAATTGTTGGCACCCCCATCTTTAGTGATTCCTTGATGGCTGTCACTTTTGGCTGCCATTCTTCTATAAGAGATCTCAGAATTTTATCGACCAAATCTACATTGTCAAATGTTCTTCCAAGCAACATAAGATAATTAGTGGTAGCAGTGAATCTTTGGATAAGGTCTCTAATTGATTCACCATCTTCCATTTTAAACATTTCATATTCTAAGAACAACACATGCACTTTAGATGCTTTAACCTGAGTTGTGCCTACATGTGCTACTTATAAAGTGTCCCAAATCTATTTAGCAGTAGTGCAATTAGAAATCCTTTCATATTCATTAGGCGAAAGTGAGTTGGAAATAATCCATTTAACTTTAGAGGCAAGAAGTTTTTTCTTCCTTTCCTCCTCTATCCATAAAAGCTTAGGTTTAGGTTTTACAACTCCATTTATTAGCGTTTGTGGTGGATCATATCCATCCTCTACAATTTTTCACATGTCTATATCAGTGGCATCAATAAAGTCTCTAATTTTTTGTTTACAATAGGTAAAGTGATGTCCATTAAAACCAAGTGGCTTGTTCAAGGGTAGACATTCAGGCAACAATGTAAACCTAGAATCGATTCTTTGTAGAAAATAAAGAGTATCAAGAGCCAAAGCTCTTATACCAACTGTTGGTCCCAAAAATTAATGATCTTACCCTTTTTACAAATATAAAATATATATATACTCTTTTGAAATAGATTGGATTCTTTTTTATTTGTAAAGTGAAAGTCTTTAAAGAAAGTTGCCTTTGAAAGCTTATTGGATAATCAAGAACTTAATTGGAATTACTGATAAGAACTGATATTGAATATCAGAATCAATTAAACAATTAAAATAGAATTGTAGTAAAAAATGTAATGATATCAGAAATGCAACAAAATAGCAAAATGTCAAATGTAGAAGTATAAAATGCAATAAAGAAATGAATGGGAACACCAAATTTTTAAAGTGGTTCAAGTTAAACTGAAACCACAGTTTAAGTCTACATTCATTGAATCAATCATCAACCGGATGATCACTTTAAATAACAATAATAGGAATTAACTAGGCTTCTGAATAGCCAGTTCATACATAAGAATTTGACTAGGCTCTTACTAACCTATTACACAAGATTTAGTTAGACTCTCACTAACTTAAATACAACAATTCTTTTATCTCATATAGACTATGATCAACCCCATAACCAAGAGATATTCCAAGAATTTTTTACAATCTTCAACTAGTTGTAATCAACCTCACAACTAAAGAAGATGCAAAGGGAAGATCAACATCTTCCTTTGTATCTCGGATTTCTACCAACCTAAAATCTGAAATAGAAAATAAGAATAGGTAAAGAAACACAATACCAAGGTTTGAGATCAATATCTCAAACATCTAGTGTGAATTCTCTTCAATTTTAATTTAAAATCATTTGAATTGTGAAATTTGATGAGATAAATGATAAATCTGGTTCAGTTCTATTAGCTCTATGCTTTCGCACTTAAAGAATATGAAAACTGATAAAACTAATTAAGCTTAAAATAAGGTTAGGGGTATTGATAATTATTGTAACTAACTTTCAAAAAATAACTAACTTTCTATCCGTGAATCGATTCGTAGTGGTTACTAACTAATGAATCAATTTGTGAATCGATCCATCTATGAATATCATAAAGAATTTCTTGACCAAATTGATTCATGAATCGAAGCATAGTATTATACGAACAGGTCTTGAATTAATTACCTAATCGATTCTTGAAAAATTCCAAACCTTAGATAAGAAACATTTTTCAAAATTTTTCTTCATAAATTGATTCAAATACATTTTCACAAATTTTTCAGTATGAATTAATTCGTGAATCGATTCATACAGTGTAAAATGGTTTTTATGAAATTTGCACTTGTGAAAAATCATTTAAAAACATTATTTGAAAAACATTTTATTTTAGCTTACTTCAAGTGGTTTATTTCTACCTCAGTGTATCAATTATAAAAAATTTGCTTGAATTAAATTTGATTTGAATTCACTAACAAAAGATTCTAGTAATATAAAATAATTATTAAAATTATTTGTGGATTTCTTGAATCTCATACACTTTCATCCTGTAAAAACAAATAACAAACACTAAAAAATATTATCAGATTCAAAATTATTTTTAACATTAAAACCAAAGAAATTAAGATAGCAAATTAATTACAGTAAGTGGGTTAACAATTTCCCTAGTAAAGCTAAAAAAAGTAATTAGGTTTGTTATGTCTTAGGTCATATTGTAGATGAATTCCACTTACAGTGAGTTGGTACCATGTTTCTTTAATTTGCCTTTAAATTGGGCCCAGTATAAATTGTTGCTCTCAAAAGTTCCACAAATGTAATTTTAATCTTAAATTTTGATTTTTTTTTTTTTTTTTGCGCATAAAACTAGGCCAACAACCAAGTAGTCAAATTTCCTTAACAACACTAAATTACAAGATTGCAGCCCATTCGGTTCAACACCCCTCTCGAAGGTTCTTCTTCACCAACCCTTTTCCCCAGGCTTAATTTTGCCAGATCTTTCTAAGGTTTTTGGATCTCTGAACATATCAGCTGATATGCTTGCTTGCTCAAAGGGGATTTTAATTATTTGGATTGGGCCTCTAGATCTCTATTCTTGCATCTTGCTTTTAAATTGGCTATTTGGCTCTTTATCGTGTCTGTTTTATGTGTTTTTTTTTATTTTTCTTTCTTATTTTATATGAGTAGCAAGTTATTTAATATATGTGTAACGTTTAGGTTCAAATCCAAGATATTAAGAGAAAAAAATCTTTAGGACAACATAACATACTATTATATCATTAAACATGTCGATTGTTTCTTCTCTGATTTTATGATTATTGTTTCCTATGTTAATGGAGTCCTTTCTTGACCCAAAAAAAAAAAACAGTCCTTATTTTAGAATAAACCATAATAAAAAAAAAGGGAACAATAAGAATGGAGATAAGTGAAAGAAAAGATTACACACTTCTTTTGTAACCCACATTTGATCTTCCAATTTGTTTTAAATAATGTGAGAAATACAAAAAGTGGAGGGTGATGAGAAAAGAAAGCTTTAATCATGGTAGGTAAGTCTTTAAATAATGTGCTTATCTTATCTTCTGTTTTTAAATTATTGATTTTAACTTGATAAACTTGCTACTTTCCAAAAGCAACATATGCTTTAGAAGTAAATCACAATCGTGTAAAGAGAAAAACTTTAACACAACTAGAAGCCACAAATAATTTGCAGGAAGCCACTAAATTTAATATAGTGAAAAGTATTTCAGTAATTATTTCAAATTTATAAATTTAAATTTTTTTATTGTCAATATACATTAATCCTTCAAATTTTCCATGTATCACCGGAGAAAACAGCCAAGTGAATTTAATTTTCCTTAAAGGAAAAAAAAACACTTTATCATCTAAAATATATTTCCACGTTAATCATGTGTATTATACTTAAGTTACATTATAGAAGAATTAATTCTGCGTTTACAGAATGAGATCAGGTTTTTAATTGGTCATTAAATTGGGCCCATTAGAAATCATTGATCTTATGGTAGTTAGAACTTACATTTTTTTATCATAAATACTTTTTAAATTATATTAGGACGACTAGCTTTTTTTTTTTCTTTCGGTGATAGTACTTAGGAGTAATTAATTCATTAAATTCATATATACAAAAATCTGAAATCAAAATTAGATGTAAGATGAGATCAAATCTTTCAAAAAAAAATAATAATAATAAATGCTACTTGAATGAAATATTTTAGAAAGATCAACTACGGAGAACTCAATTCATTTATGTAAAGAGAAAATTTCCTTCTCTACGATGTTAACTTCCAAATACAATAGCCAATATGTTGTATAGGAACCAATCACTATAATATAAAATATGAAAAAAACAGAATTATACTTCCCGCAACTTCAGAAAAATATTCATAATACCACCCTAATACTAAAAATCTTAATACAATTACAGTATTTTTGAAATGTCAACAAAATTAATTCTTTAACCTTAACATCTATGAAAGGTCTGGCTAATCAAAATACAATAAATAATAATGATAAAATTCCAGTATTATGCTAATATTAGAAATCATTTTCAGTCAAAAAATTAGTCATTCAATTTTAACATTTACTTCATTTGATTCAAAACATTTGAATCGTTAAAATATAATAAGTAACAGTAATCTAAACGATACGATTAATCATCAAATTTAGAGAGGCTTGAACTAATCTCCGTGGTTTATCTTCCGTTGATAATTTCACTGTGTTAACGCTGAACAGCGTAAGCCCTTTTAGTGCTTTTGTTCACAAAAGCCCATTCAACAGTTCAATATTGTAATTTCATAAAAAAAAAATGAAGGACAAAAGATATATTTAAGACATACTACTTCGAACACAATCTATAAAAGACATCATTCTCTTTCTATTCTTTTTATTTATTATTTAAAGTAAATGTATAAAAATTAAGGACATTAATAGATAGTCTTGTGTTCAGAAAAAAAAAAGTTACATTTTATTAATTTATCATTTACCAAAAATCAATTGATGTGAAAATTAGTTGAACGTTATTAAGATAATAAGGAAAAAAATAAAAATATAATAATAAAAGTATTTTTTATTTTTTAAAGTTATAAATAGAAAGATAAAAAATATTCTTTAAAATGACAAATAAAAAGTAACGAACGAAGCATATAATTAGGATTAATACTAAAGTTGAACAACTCCTTGAATTTGATAATTATTAAGGCTAACACGATTGAAGTTCAATTTAGCTTTCACTCAATGTTTAATTATAGTAAATGTTGAGTCTATTACATATTTTTAAAGTTTTATAATTTATTTTAATAATAACAAATGATTTTGGTTGTACTTATCTTAATTTATATCAGTGGTTCAATCCTGGAAGCATTGAGTTTGTTGATGAATATTTAGTATAGGCTTAGGATTTGAAATATGTAAAGGTTTAGATTTCATTTGAATTTAGCTCAATTTTTAAACTTAATTTTGAAAGCATTTGCCTAAATAGTTTTCATAAGAATTTTGAATTATTTCTCTAAAGGTATTTCCAAATGTTCTTAAATTATTTAACAAAATGTTATACATGGAACTATGCTTTTTGATTGAAATAAGTGTTCTGAAAAAATTTGAAATGAGTTAGAAGAATTTTGATTTTAAAATTCTTGCAATTCAAATTAGACTATTTTGAACTTTGTCCATGATTTGAATGTAGTCTCTAGACTTGGGCATGCTTTTTGATTGATATAAGTGTTTTAAAAAGATTTGAAATGAGTTAGAAAAGTTTTGATTTTAAAGTCCTTGTGATTTGAATCAGATCATTTTAAACTGTGTCCACGATTAGAATGTGGTCCCTAGACTTGGATAGAGAGTCTTAATACTTTAGCAATTTGAATTGAAATAATAAACTATTTTCCATAATTCAAATCGTAATCATTTTGAAAATTGTCTGAAAGCTTGAATTTTGAGGCAATTCAAATTGAATTTTGAGTTACACTTTTGCAATTCGAATTAGAGGCCTTTGAACTTGAGCAGTTGGCCTTTTGTGATTCAAATGATAGTTTGAAAATTTTTCTTCATGATTAGAATCAAAATTCAAATTTGGCCCCCATGATTCTAATCACAATTCAAATTGGATGGATAAAAATTTAAATTAACAATCATTTCATTGTGTACTACTTTCTTGCTATAGATACTTATGTCTAACATTTTCCTAATGTGAAACCCTAATATCTCTGAGGTAAATACTATCTATTTCATCTATGTTTCACCTATTGATTTGATTTTTCTTGAATTTAAGCTATATTTGAGTGAATCTTAATCTTTAATGTTTTAATTTGTAATAAAATGTTTCAGGTATTCAGAAATTGCATTATATCCAAAATCCTCTCTCCCTCTTCTTCTTTTTTTTTTCTTTTTTTTATCACCTAAACCCTAAGAACCAGATATTCATCCCAACCCCAAAAATCTATTTCAAATTTAGATTAAGATCCATTATTTGTGTAAGTCTTGTTTTAAATCAAGAAGAAATCAAATGCAAAAAGGTTGTTTAAGTGGTTTACCACCAGTTGACCAGAAGAAGGGAAGAAGGCAGATTATTTTGCAGTAGCTCGAGAAGATGAAAACCACCGGAAAAGAAGTCAGGTTGGCGAGTCAACCTGATCAGAGAAGCTGACCTTGCCGGAAAAAGGGACTGCAGATCAAAGGAACTTCAGGGCAGTACGGTTCGAGCTCAAAACTTTCTCCCAACGATTTCAAACACCGATGGACAGGTTTAGCTAGCAGTGGCCGATCGAAGAGATGCTGAAGAAAGAGTCACCGGAAAAGCCAGCTCTCTGCCGGACATGGAGAACGCTCGACAAAGGAGGACGAAGTAACTGTCGTTGAGTTAGTCGGAGAAGGGAGGAAGCTGGAGGAATGGAAGGAAGAAGAAAAGAAGCATCAGCTTGCTGGAACGAGTGAGGGAAGGAGGAACTGAAACAGGGCGCTGGAGATGCCCTATTGCTAATTGGTTCCGGTGAAGACAAGGACTGATCCAAAGAGCTAGCTGAAGGAGAGGAAGCCAGACCAGAAGAAAAGGGAGAAGAAGCTGGACAGCAGAGAAGGAAAGCCAGAGATGAAGAAAGAAGAAGAACACGATGCTGAGAGCAGGGGTTCTGGCTAGCGCCCAGGAAAAGTGAAAGAACAAATGGAAAAATGAAGAGAGAAAAAAGAAGAAAAACGAAAATAAAAAGAAAAAAATTCTACTTTGGCCCACAACAAACACTTAATATCTCACTATAGTCCACCAGGAAGGGGAATATTATGTTTTGACCACAAGAAAAATTTAAAATATGCGCAATTGTCCTCTGGACTTCAAAATTCTTCCAGCAATAAAAATACATCCTAAACATTAAATTATATCTGCTAACACACAATTTTTTATAAACTTGCAACCAGCCCAATTCATTTATTAAAGTGTTACATTTGTCCTTGTACACATAACAAGTCAGATCCTCAAACACGAGAATATTTTTCCAACAACAACTGCCCCACACTTAACAAGTTAGAATCCAAATCAGGAATATATAAAACATTTTCTATGAAATTCCTAGAAGGAGTATTCAGTTTTATAGTACCTTTCGCTTAAGCCTCACGCGTTATACCATTATTCATTGTAATTCAACTTCTCACGGAATTATACAAAGTTGTGAAGTCTTCAAGCCTTCCTGTCATGTGATTACCGCGCCCACTATCTACCAAATATCAAGTGCACACTCTTTGACAGAATAGCAGGCAAGAAACAAACTTTTAAGTCTTATCTTTTCCTTTCTCTTGAGCAAAATTGGCTTGCTTCTGTTTCAACCTACAATATCTCTCAATATGGCCAAATTTTTTACAATAGTAATATTGAGGTTTACAGTTTTGAAAGTCACCTTTTTATCCAGTTTCATTGTGGTACTGCCTATGGTAATTTGAACAAGCTTTTCAAATATTGAGGTTTACATTCTAGAAGTGGCCTTCTTGTCCGCTGCTGCCAATAGACTCACCCTTGTGTCTTTGGAGATTTGTAGCTTCGTTTGAAAAGCTTGCTCAGTTGAGGTTTCATCATATCTCTGTATCCTGTCTTCATGAGATTGTAAAGATCCACATAATTCATTCATGATCATTTGACTAAGATCCTCGGACTCCTTAACGGCAACCACCCCATGATCAAGTTTCTTTGGCAAGCTTCTTAATACTTTCTCCACAACTTTTTGCTCTGAAAGTTCTTCACCATACTTTCTTATTTGACTCTTAATTTCCATCAGTTTATTTAAATAATCGTTCATCATTTTTCATAAATGAATTCTCCAATTTTTTTTTTTTTTTTTTTTTTGCTAAGAGTCTGTAGCTTGATAGTAATAACCTTTGCAGTACCTTGATATCCTCTTTGAAGTGGATCCCATGCATCTTTTGACTTAGTTGCTGTGGAAATTTGAGGAAAAAGGCTTTCATCCACTACTTGTTGAATTAAGTAGAGAGCTTTAACGTCTTTCTTTCTTGTATCTCTGAGCCATTTGTTGCAATACCTTCTGCAGTATATCCTTTCTCCACACACTCCCATTATTCTTGAGAGATGAAGAGAGTCTTCATCAAACCCAATGCCTTTAAACAATGGGAGCGATCGTTGAGATTTGTTACTCGTCATCTATTCTGAATTTCAGCTCAAAGTAGGCTCGCTTGGAGAATTTTGAAGCTTGTTCTGATGCCAGATGTTAGGCAAAGAGTGCAACTTCTTCTCTCTTTTATGAGAGGCAGAACAAATCAAAGAAAATTTTTAATTAGTTAGCGTGCAAAGAAAAACAAGTAGTGATGCATTTTATTCATAAAGACTATTCTTTATATACAAGAGAGAGCACAACCGCCCAGCTATTTTCAAGTCACGTTCAACTACATGAAGATAAACTTAATAAATAAAACTCCTAGAATGTAGTGACAACCTAAACGGCTAAATACATAAAAAGAGCACTGAATAAAAACAGACAACTTAATTGATTTGAAAACTAGCAGTAACAAGCACACAAAGGGTCCCACAAATTTGAAATATTATTCCAACATAACATTGCAGTCCATACTGATCCAAACTCCCAGTTAGCCCCTTTAGCTAGGTCCTTTGGGTATAGAATGGGTAATGTATGCCTAGCAAATAGCAGGTGATATTTCTTCACCTTGTAATTGTCTTCCGTTGTTTAGTGGAACAAAAAAAATAAAAAAGGTAAAACTCATGCGTTCTGTTGCCGTATGTTTCATGTATGTCCGAAAAAGTTCATGCATGTATGTCTGAAAACTGATTAAGGAATGGAAGTCGATCTGCTATTTTCCTCTCCTCAGCGTCCATCTTTGTGCTCAATTTTCAACAGTCCACAGGTGCATTTTCTTCCATATGTGCTAGTTACCTTGCTGTGCTATTTTTGCCATGCATATAGGCATGCCTACTCTAGAAATCATGTTGACGCTGGATGTCTGAACTTCACCTTACTTTGCATCTCTTAATTAATTAACTCTTTAACATTTTCATCTGATATTTTCAACAGCCCATCCTTTTCTGGCTTGATTCTAATTTGTCTCATGATCATGGTAGATTTAAGGGTCTGTCTTGGAGGGTTCTTTTTGGCTTCACCATCTGGCTCACATGGAAGAACCGAAATGTAACACATGACATTTATTTATAGTTTTGCTAGTCGCACCATAACAACATCACAGTCCCAATTTAAAACCATAATAATAACACAGTGGGGGAAAAATAAAACAACTTCCACACATCCTAAAGTACATGGATGCAGCTAAAACATATAGAGAGAAAGCAATCCAACATCCGTGAAGGAATCAGATTAGCTGCTACTCTTCTTATTCCTGCAAATATGTGTATATATGCTTCATATCAACTAAGCTCTATCCAAGCGCTCAGCCGGTGGGTGGTTTCTTGCAGTTGTACTTGCCTTTCTCCGGCTTCTCCTCCTCCTTAACATGAGGGCCTCGGATGGCTTTTCGGCCCCCTATGATCTAAATGACCAATGGTTCCGGCATGCACTGGTGTCTTACTGAGCTCGTACCTTGCTTTCGACCCGTGTCCACCGTCCTTCTCCTCATCGTCCTCAACTTGAGGGCCTCCAAGATGCATTGGTGGCTTCAAGAGCTTGTACTTGTCCTTCGCCGCCGCCTCCTTGACACGGGGCCTCCAGGATTGTGCTTCTTGGAAAAACACATTGTCGTATGTGGTTGATGATTGTTGCTTTGTTGGTGACTTTTTGAGTTCTTTAGTGTTCTCTTGCTCCTCAGGGTGTGGTGGCCCCACATATGAAGGCAGATGAGTATGAGGTTTTGGGCGATCATAGAGGCGGTTGTGCGAAACAGAACCACAGCAAGGATCAAAACTAAGAGCCATTTGGAGTCATTGAAATAATTTTTTAAAGGAGAATTTTATTTTTAAAAAAAATTAATATATTAAATATCTTTACATTATAAAAATAACTGTTTAATCAAATAAAAAAATAAAATTTTGTGCTAAACACACACTAAATATAAAACAACATTTCTTTTGTTCTTTGATTTAATATTTTTAAATTAATTAAATCATGATCTCATGATCTATCAGTAGCTCAAGTTTCAAAACATTAATTACTTCACGCATATTATTAAATTTAAATTCCTTCAATTTTTTACTCTGACGTCCATACTTTTTAATAAAATTCATAATTTTAATAAAAAATTGTCTTCATTTTTATTTAAGCTCACCCTTTTCCACGATGGAAGAGCGAAATTCTCGTTTATTACAACTATAAGAAATGATTTTACTCTTGTCAAATAAGAACAAGACAAACGTTTCTTGTCTCAAATCCACTGTTTCAGCCCACTGATTTACTGGTTACGAACTTCATAATTTTTTAATAATATCTTCCAGAAAAGTTACGCATGCATTGGCACATCTTTTTAATCTTTCCCAATTTTTGAATCAAATACAAACAAAAAGTTCTTCCAAAGAGTCTAATTTAAGTCATAAACAATTCACGTCCTGATTCGAATTTTATTTTGTTAATTAGATAAATAAATTAAATGAGTAATAGATAAATTAAATTATTTAACTTATTTTATAAGTGGGTCTAATTTGAGGTAAAAGAAAAAACCTCTTCCCATTTGCAGAACTAACTTAATAGAGATGTTTTTCAAATAAATATTTAATAAAATGTTATAAAATATAAATTATTTTTGTTATTTATTTTATATTTTATAAGTGTCTTAAAAATTATTTTAAAAAATTTTACAATGATTTATTTTTTAAAGAAGAAAATTTAATCCAATAAATAATATATTCAAATAAATCATAAAATATATTTATTTTCTTATTTGTCCTTTTATATATAAATAGTTAATTTTATCAAATATCTTTATACAAATAATAAATATTATCATCTAATTAAGTCAATTAATATAATTAATTATCATCTAACAGTTGTTAACAGTTAACTGCCAATCCAAACGGCTTATTTTTCAAAATGCATTTGTCAAAGGTAGCTTAATGACAGACAACATCATAATTGCAACAAAACTTCTTCATTATATGAACAAGCGCAAAAGTAAATGGAATTGGTGGGATTCTGTGATGGTGGATTTTTCTAAAGCTTATAATAGTCTGTCATGGGATTTCATCCTCATAGCTTTAACTCGTGTGAATTTTCCACAACTCTGGATCACAATCATCATGAATTGCATTACCTCAGTCTCTTGTAAAGTTACTAATGGGGAGTTAATAGAGAGGTCTACTCATCAATGCGGCATCTGGCAAGATGATCCATTGTCACCTTATATTTTTATCGTCTGTGGTAACATTCTTTCTCTTACATTGGAGAAAGTCAATGATTCCGGAGAAGTTAAGGAAATCAGCCCAGCTAGGCTTGTTCCACCAATCAATCACTTGTCTTATGCTGGTGATCTCCTTCTCTTCTTCAAAGAAAACTCAGAAAGCTGTGACAAGATCAAATCCATTCTTTAAATCTTTGGGGATATTTCTGGTCTTAGAGCATCTCCAACGGGAGTTGCTCTGCTTATTCTTAAACTTGAGAACCGAGTCAATAAGAGTATCACCAATGGAGCAATTCCAGCTGACATCCACGTGTAATTGGAGTTGCTTATATAAGCAATGGATTCTTAAGTATAAAATACTAATTTCTCAGTTGAAACTCTACTCTTTCCTCCTATGCTTTCACCATTAATGGCGTTGGCTGTAGCCGAAGCCATACTCTTTAATTCATCAAAGTTCGCAAGCCACCATTGCCATAGCCCTTCTTCTTCGTCGCAGCCCTTCTTCTCCCCAGGCACAGATTGAGCAAGAAAAGGTGTCAAATCTAAAATTAAGAAGCCGAAAGAAAAGTGAATAAGATGATGTCTATTGGCCTTCTCTATTTCTACAAATGAAGAGAGTGAACAAAAGACGAGGACGTTTATAGGTCTTCTCTGTTTCTGCATATCAATGTTTTAATTTATTTATTAAAATACATAATGGGTCATTGCTTTAAAATGAAACTCTAATTAATACAATAAA
>JANHAO010002053.1:0-30194 GCA_026873985.1 Saraca asoca | reverse complement strand
GATGCTTTGAGACCTCAAACTGGTGGATCTATGGGAGTTTGCTTAGCCAAAGGGGAGAAGAAAATTTTTGAAATTTAAGCCCTTTACTGCCCCTTGAGCCAAGCAAACCTAACAGTAGGCACTTCCATTGTCCCCACTACAGGTTGGCATTGGCATCAAGAAGCCCTTGAGAACATGATAAGAGAATTGGCTGATGCAGTTGGAGCACTGGCCTAGGCACAAACCCAAGGTGTGCAAAGGTAGGTTGAGGTCGTTGCGCCCAGAGAAGTACTCCAGCAACCATGAGAAGTAGTGTTAGCTCTAGTGGAGAGGCCAATCAGAGAAGTACCTTAGCATGCTGATTTAGTTTACTTTTCCAATTTATAGCCTAGATCGAAGGTTTACCGAATTAGTGAGGATGATATCATACCTCACTCAATGGGCCCAAGGGTCCGAATGAACCCAGACGGGGATAGGCATGTGGAGGTTAGTCACGAGCATATTCAGGTCACAACATGGTGTGAGGATGATGCTGGAGGTAATTAACGACGTAGGGGTTTGCGTTGAGCTGGAGGCTCGAGCAGGGCAAGTCAGGAACATATTCCAAATTGATACCCACTAGATCACGAGCACAAGAGAAGGCATAGAACCCTGGATTGCCACTCCCATGACTAGGGAAGTTTAAGGAGCAGACGATCTGAGGCATAGGACTCGATGGTAGAAAAGCTACTACAAAGGGTATAACTGTTAAAAGAACGCCCTTTGACTCAGAACTATCAAGATCGTTATAAGGAGAGGACACCATTTACCAGGGAGATCAAGATAAAGCCTCTCCCTCACATGTTCAAGATTTCCATTATCCTATAATACAATGGGGATAGTGACCCATACGACCATCTTGACACATTCAATGTACAGATGGATCTTCATATGACTAATTCTCTGGTCAAGTGTTGTATCTTTCCAGCCACTCTTAGAGACATGCCTAAAAATGGCTCAGGAGTCTCCTAGCTTGCAGTATTGACAGTAGGGAAGAATGCCAAAGGAGATTCATCAACCAGTATAAGGCACTAAAAAGGTAGCTTGTCTCATCCTCCCACCTCACAATGGTCTTTCAGTGGAAGAACGAATCACTAAAAGACTGCATCACCTGGTTTAGACGTGAGGTTAGTAACACAGAGAATCCCTCATATGAGAGTATCCTAACAACGATATCAGTGGGACTTCGCAAGGATGAAAAGTTATACAAGAGCATATACAAGTCTCCAGTAAGTGATCTGGGTGAGTTTTATGAGTAAGTTGTCAAAGAGATCAAGTAAGAGGAAACCTTTGGCCCTAAGAAGTCCAATAAGAAGGATGAGGTAAGCAGCTCCAACCAGAATAAAAAGAAGAGCAATGGCGAGAATGGCAAGGAGAGTCAAAAAGATGGCTCTAATAATCAGGCTGCAAAGAAGGGTAGGAATAAGTGACCTCAATGTCAAGGTCGCTATGATAGCTACAACATCCTATCAGACACTCAGGATAGGATATTTACGACAGAGAAGAACGGGAGGACTTCGAGAAACCCAATCCCATAGGGACTCTTAACAAGTTTAGGAACAAAGACAAGTTTTATGCTTATCACAATGAAGTTAGGCACAATACTTTGAATTGCTGGGCACTTAAAGATATGATTGAGGATCTGACTAAGAGAAGTCACTTGAAAGACTATGTGGTGCAACTTGTAGGGTAGCAACCTCAGCATCCCCAGCAACTAGAATAGCAACAGCCCTAGTAGGCACCTGCAGTAAGAACCATATTTACAATCCATGATGGGCCTCACATCACAAGTACCTCAAACAAGTCACACAAACGCTACGTGTGAGAAGTAAATCACTTTCTACTCATGGGTCATAGTGAATTTGAAGGACCCGCCAAGAAAGTAAGGACGACCTTGAATAACATTACCTTTACCGAAGAAAATGCACGAGGAGTACATTCTCCCCATAATGACACACTAGTCATCCGAGCTAGAATTGGCAACATCGAGGTGCAAATAATAATGATTGATACTAGCAACTTATTAAATATTATGTACAAGGGATGCTCCGAGTAGATGGGTTTGAGTACAGGCTAATTGAAGCCTTCCCCAGAGCCCATTTACAACTTCACAGGGGATGCAATAGTACTAGTGGGGCAGATCAAGCTTCCCATTACTATCAAAAATTTAGGTCATGTTATAGGTATTTTTTGGTACTGCACAAGATAGGCTGGCAAAGGGCCCGTAGTAGATAAATTAAACAACTGGCTTTACGCGAGCTCGTATCATCTATTACGGGCTCGTGAAGTTAGATCTCATTGACCAAAGGCCAGCAGTAACTCAAAACTAAGAGTCCAAGCTCATGAACGCGACATCTCACCCAACAAAAGGGCTTGTCAAGGGTAAACCTAAAGCAGGGACCTTCTTAAACTAAGATTTGTGGGGCCAATTTGCAAGAAGTAACATATAGGGCCCATTCACAGAAAGTAATTTACAAAAATCATCTAGCAGCTTGTAGAATCTATTTTGTAGTAGTCTAGACTATCTTGTACATTTATTTTGATGTAACAGAAATACAAATTATAAAATTATAATTATGACCTCCCCAGCCTTTATAAATAAGAGAAGGGAGATCACTGTAAAGCATTCTTAATGGAGATATCGAAACTTTGTAAAAACTTCTCTAGATTAATAAAAGCTACCATGGACATAAGAACCGGTGCTGCTCAGTTTTAGCTAAATCATGTTAAAAATCCCTCTGTGTAGTTGCTATTCTTCCTTTCCATTCTCTCTATTTCTTCATGTGTTCAACTAGATTGTAGCTTGAGTCCTAAAGAACTCTTCTAGTTGGTTGGATTTGAGATCGAATCAAAATGCACCATCAACATTTTGGCATCATCTGTGAGGACTCACTTGCATTTTGGTTGACTTTCTTTTTAGCTGCAATGACTACGAGAGGAAGACCCCCCAGAAGCTCAAATGTTCCAGTTAATCAGCCAGCAGGTGCTCCTGCTACTAGCATCACCATCGGTGCACATCCAAAAACCTACCGCCAACCTATTGTAGCTCCTAGAACAGATACGGTGCAGATAGGTCACTAACTCCAGCAAATGTTTGAGAATATGGTAATAGAGTTGGTAGACGTGATTAAAGTGCTGATGCAAGCACAAGTTTTGGGTACGCAAAAACAAGTCGAGATCGCTACGTAACTTTAGCAGCTATGTGAAAGAGCCCAAAAAGAAGACTCGACTCACTCCACCAATCAACAAACAAAAATCAGGAACTCACCAAATGTGTAAGGATTACGACAATTAATAACCTGAGGGCTCGCATCAAGCTGAGAGCTTGAACAGGTCTGACCAGGGAGATACTTTTGATCGCTTCTCTTGCGACCTAGAAATTAAAGAATTGTTCAAGAGACTAAAGTGACTAGAGGAGTGCCTCTGACCTTAAGTTGATCCAGTTTGTGATTCCACCATACAATGGGGACACTGATCCTTATGACCACCTGGATGCATTCAATATCTGGATAAACCTTTAATCAACTGACCCTCTAGTTAAATCCCGTATCTTCCCAGCTACATTAGGAAGCATACCTCAAGCATGATTTAAAAGCCTTCCAACTTGTAGTGTTACTAGCTTGGAAGAATGCCAGAAGAAATTTATTGATCAATACCAAGCCTTGAAAAGATAGCTCGCACCTCCTTGCCATCTTGTGATGATCTTTTAGCATAAGCACAAGTCACTAAAGGATTATATAAGTAGATTTAGGCATAAAGCCAACTCAGTAGAAAATTCCTTAGAGAAGAATATTTTAATGGTTATTTCAGCGGGACTCCATAAAGATAGAAAGCTATATAAAAGCTTGTACAAGTCTCCGGTTAGAGATCTAGTAGAATTTTATGAACAAGCTACCAAACAGATCAGATGCGATGAAACTTTTGGCACAAAGAGTCCGAGCAAGAGGACAAGGAAAACAGCTCCACTCAAAGTAAGAAGAGGAGTGATAAGAGTCAAGAAACTAACCCTAACGTCCAGCTCATGAACAAAGCAAGAACTAAGTGACCTCAGCATTGGGGTCGCCACGAAACCTATAGCATCCTTTCTGACACCCAAGATAGGATTGTCACTATAAAAAGAAATAGGGAAGATTTTGGGAAACCTAAACCCCAAAGGGTCCCCAGCAAGTTCAAAGATACGAACAGATTCTGTGCCTATCACAATAAGGTCGGGCATAACGCCTCGGAATGTTGGGTACTTAAGCATGCCATAGAGGACCTCATCAAGAGAGGTTTCTTACAAGATTACGTGGTCCGACTCTCCAAGCAGCAGCCCCAACGGATTGCTGACTGCAAATAAGGCCTCTTGGTTAGGACCATATTTTAATGCTATAATGTTGCTTAAAGGCTAGAAAAGGCTCTTCAAATCTTTTTATTTGATAATCTTCAGTAAAGTGTTATGTAAAAAGAGAAATTATCCTGTGTTAACAAATTCAAGTTCAATTTCATTGCTAGCTTTTTAGTTGAGGCACCATTGTATGCTAAATTCATCGCCAGCTCGTTAACTGAGCCATGAAGGCGCTAAAATAAACTCATTCTAGCAAAAGCTCTAAGCTCGCTGAGGTGCAGAGGCACTAAGAATGAACTCATCCTACTTAAGTAACAAGATTATTGGTAGAGTCATTCATCTCCTGCCTGAGTAACAAGATTGTTGTAGGGCTGAGCAACGGGATTACTATTTCACTAACTAACAAGATTGTTATGGGACTAAGCAACGAGATTGCTATTTCGCTAAGCAACAAGACTATTGTAGATCTGAGCAATGAGATTGCTGTTCTGCTGAGCAGTAAGATTATTGCAAGATTGAGTAATGAGATTGTTATTCTACTGAGCAATGAGATTGCTATAAGACTAAGCAACAAGATTGCTATTCCACTGAGCAACAAGATTGCTAGCAAAGTTAAACTCATAACATCCACTGAGCAACAAGATTGTTGTGGCATGGCTCGTGAAGCGCAGCTCTCATACAGCTTAATGCTTGCAGCTCTCATGCTACCTAATGCTCGTAGCTCTTATGCGTCTTTCTACTAGACACAGCTCTCATGTGACCAACCTATATACTACTCATCATCGAGGCATCTCGATGCCCAGATTCATTGACAAATATGACCAATTGGTTACTTAAATGTTTATTTCTACTATGATTTGCAGGAATTCATATTATTATTTGCAATACAAAATACTCAACATAGTATGTAAGAATCATGAAGAAAAAATTTATTCATTAAAAGCCTCAATGAGGTACATTTACATCAAAAAGGGCCAAAATACAAATTGAAACAAAAGAAGCTAGCGGATGTGACTAGAAAGGCAAGACCCCATGGCATCACCGTAGGGAAATAATCCAAGATCTATACAAGATCCTTCAAAATCCTCGAAGAAGGATTACCTGTAAAGGCTTCCTATACAGCAAATCATACCTACCTCACCAGAAAGGCATAACATCATAAATACAGGGGGTTTATCTAAGGCACCCATTGGTTTACTCAATGAAGAAGGAAAGAGAACTTCCCATGCTTTAAATAGATCAGCTTGGTCTTACTGAAGAGTCTAAAAAATGTCTAACCACTCTCATTAAATGCCTTAGGAGAAGACGAGGCTGACTCGCTAATGGCTATGAAGCACGTATAATAAGAGATATGTCCTAGAGCAGATGAAATGATAGACTGACCACAGATTTTGACTACACGACAATCCATAAATGAAGGCCTTTGCCAGCAAAACTATAACTCCTAGCCCACAAAGCGAGTTAAGAGTTAAGGGGCTAATGTTATAAGTATTTTCAGTATTGCGCGAGATAGGCTGGCAGAGGTCTCATAACAGATAAGTCCAAATGAGAAAAGAGTTAAAATCACTCACGAGCACAAAACAAGGCAAAAGGCCTAGCTCGTGAAGGGACAAAGGATAAGTCCTAGCACGTATAGCCACTAACTCACTATACAAGAGCTCGCATTGTTTATTATAGGCTTGTGAAGTTTGATCTCATTGACCGAAGGCCAGCAGTAATTTAAGACTAAGAGTCCCAGCTCCTGGACGTGACATCTTAACCAATAAAAGGCCTTATTAAGGGTAAACTTGAAGTAGGGACCCTCTTATATCAATATTTATGGGGCCAGTCTACAAGAAGTAGCTGGTAGGGCCCACCTACAAAAAGTAATATATAGAAATTAACCAGCAGTCTGCAGAAGTCATTTTACAGTAGTGTAGGCTATTTTGTACATTTATTTTGATGTAACAGAAATATAAAGTATAAAATTACAATTATGACCTCCCCAGCCTTTATAACTAAATGGAGTGAGATCACTATAAAGCATTCTAAATAGAGATATTGAAACTTTGTAAAAAAATTTCCAGATCAATAAAAGCTACCTTGGACGTAGAGACTGGTGCTGCTTGATTTTAGCTGAACCACGTTGAAAATCCCTCTGTGTGGTTACTGTTCTTCTTCTCTATTCTCTCTATTTCTTCTTGTGTTCAACTGAATTGCAGCTTGAGTCCCAAAGAACTCTTCTGGTTGGCTGGATTTGGGACCGAACCAAAATCCACCATTAATAGGTCACCAAGCCATTATCCTGGTAGACTTTTTAATTATTGACTGTCCCTAGGCATATAATGTAGTTCTGGGGTGACCTACAATGAATAACCTGGACATAGTCACATCAACCAGGACACTTACCATTAGATTCCCAACCCCCAATGGAGTTGGATGTGTGCGAGGTTAGCAGCATATAGCCTAACGCTGCTATAAGGATGTCGTCAAGCTGGGGGTGAGGGGGAAAAAGGTTAATGTAGTTTTTGGATAAAAACCATGAGCTATGGGCACAACAAGGGTTAGCCATGACCTCAATCCCCACGAGGTGGATGCAAACAAAGCAACTGGTCTAGTGGAGGAGCTTGGAGATGTATAAGTCAATGAGGCAGATGTTGAAAGATGCCTCAAGCTAGGAAAAAACTTATCTCCATATGTGAAGACCCAGCTAACTGAATTTCTTAAGGTGAACATGGATGTCTTCACCTGGAACCATGAGGACATGGTAGGGATTGACCCTAGGGTCATGTCACATAAACTCAACATTAACCTTCACACAAGCCAGTTTGCCAGAAGAGGAAGCCAGTGACTACTAAATGTTCAATCACTCTCAAGGAAGAGATGGATAAACTTTTAGCCTGCAAGTTTATCTGAGAAGCTTATTACCTAACCTGGGTGGCCAACCCTATGCTTATAAAGAAGAAGAATGGGAAATGGAGAACCTGCATTGATTTCACTAACCCCAGTAAGGCGTGTCCAAAGGATAGCTTCCACCTACTGAGGATTGATCAACTTGTACCTGCAACTACTGGTCATCAACTCCTCAGCTTCATGGATGCTTACTTGGGATACAACCATATACCCATAAATCCACAAGATGAGGAGCAAACCTCATTCATCACTGACCGTAGGCTATACTGCTATAAGGTGATACCCTTTGGACTGAAGAATGCAGGGCTAGCCTACTAGTGGTTAGTTAATATGATGTTCAAGGAACAGATTAAGAAGATAATGGAGGTGTATGTGGATAATATGCTAGTCAAGTCTGATAGGTCACTAACCATGTGTGTCATTTGGGACAAATGTTCCAAATCTTGAGAAGATATCAAATGAAGCTAAATCCACTCAAGTGTGCATTTGGGGTGGCTTTAGGAAAATTCCTCAAATTCATGGTCAATAACAGGGAAATTGAGGTGAACCTTGAGAAGATCAAGGCACTTATTAACATGAGATCCCTTACCATAATCAAGGATGTATAGAGCCTCAATGGCTAGGTCACAGCACTCAAAAGATTTATCTCAAAAATGATAGACAGGTGCATCTCCTTTTTTAAAGTACTGAAGAAAGCAAAGTAGTTTGAGTAGATAGAGCAGTGTAAGGTCACTTTCCAGTAGCTGAAGGAATATATGGGCCGAGCTCCTCTTTTTTCCAAACCAAAGGAAGGTGAGAAGCTCATCATTTACTTAGGAGTATCTCAACATGCTTTCAGTATAGCCTTGACATGAGAAAAATGTGGAGCTTAATTTTCAGTTTATTATGTGAGTAAAAGGCTGCTAGATGCTAAGATGAGGTACTCACTAATGGAAAAGCTTGCCTACTACCTCGTAATCTCATCAAGGAAGCTGCGACCTTACTTTCAGGTGTATAGCATTAAGGTGATCATGCAATTCCCACTTAGGTAGACCTTACAGAAGACAGACACCTTAAGTTGTCTACTCAAGTGGGTAGTCAAACTAGCCCAATTCGACATTAAGTACAGGCCAAGACCAATAATCAAGGGATAAGCCTTGGCAAATTTTATTGCAGAGTTCATAAGGCCTGTGGAAGAGGAATCAAAGGCCTTAGAGGGTCAATATTGGGAGTTGTATGTTGATGGATCATCAAACGAGCAGAAGGCTAGAGCATAAGTACTTCTGATAAGCCCAAAGGGACATAAAATCCTCTACATTCTGAGATTTGATTTTCAGGCCACAAATAATGAAGCAGAACATGAAACACTATTGGTAGGGCACCGTTTGGCAAGAAAGATGCGAGCTCAAAATCTGAAGATATTTAGTGATTGCCAGTTTGTAGTCTGTCACGTATAGGGTGAACATTAGATGAAGGGGTCGAAGATGGCCATTTACCTTTAGAAGGTTCAAGAATTACTTAGCTCTTTATGGATGTATTAGCTCACTTGGCCACAACCAGAGATGCAGACTTCTTATGGTAGTCCCAATGGAGTTCCTTCCATCACCAAGCATGGAGCAGAAAGATACTATAATGGTCATTGTCATAGCGCAAGACTCATGGATGGGTATAATGTTAGATTACCTGCAAGATGGCAAGTTGTTAGAAGATAAGCTAAAAACACATCGTTTGCAAGCTTGAGCAGATAGATATTGCATCTATGATGACATATTTTATAAAAGGGGATTTTCAACTTCACTCCTATGATGTATAGATGGCCACGATTGTGACACCGTCCTAAAGGAGATTCACACCAGCTTTTGTAGGAATCATGCTGAGGGGCTATCTCTAGCTCAAAAAGTACTCTGGTGGGGATTCTACTTGCCTACAATTAAGCAGGATATGATTGACCTCATTAGGAAGTGCAACAAGTGCCAGAGGTTTGCCAAGGTCCCGCAAGCTCCCCTAACCTACCTGCAATAGATAGTCTACCTCTGGCCCTTCGCAATCTAGGGCATGGACCTGATTGGACCACTTCTGACAGGTTGCAGGAAGTGCAAGCATGTAGTAGTTACTATGGATTATTTCACCACATCAGTAGAGGCTAAAGAACTAGCGGAGATCTCTACCATAAAGAGTGAAAAGTTCATATGGACTAACATTATTTGCAAGTTTGGAATTCCTCAGCAAATCGTGACTGATAACGAGACCTAATCTAACAGCGAGCAATTTATCAAGTTCTGCAACGATCTCAAGATTATGAAGAATTTCTCAACTGTATACCATTCCTAGGCTAATGGACAAGTCGAGGCTATTAACAAGATTATCAAATAGATCTTGAAGACGAGGTTGGAAGCCAAGAAAGGAACATGGGTAGACAAGTTACAGAAGGTGCTTCACGCTTATAGAACCACAGCTCGTAGCACCACAGGAGAAACTCCCTTCTTAATGGTGTATGGATCCGAGGCCATAATCCTAATAGAACTTGAGGTAACTTCACAATGAAGAGCTACCTTCAATCTAGAGGTTAAAAATCAGCTGCTCACTACAAACCTCGACCTCATAGAAAAGACAAGAGAAATAGCTCGCCTCAGGATCATGATCTATCAGTAACAGGTCACGAAATACTACAACAAGAAGGTCTAAGTATAGAACTATAAAATTGGTGATCTCACACTATGCCTTATTCTACCTGTAGCTCGCAAGGCCAGTGATAGGACACTAGATCCAAACTGGGAAGGCCCATATATCATCAAGGAAGACTTGGGAAACGGAGCTTATCACTTAACAAATATGTATGGGGTTAAGGTTCCATAAGCTTAGAATGTTGAACATCTGTGCCCATATTTTCAATAAATTTAAGCTTGCCCTTCTAATCTTGTAATGTTATTCAGATATTAATAAAGGCACCTAAGTTTTTTCTCAAATTTTTATGTCTGTGTTTACTAATTTTTGAATAAATTTTTAACAAAGTACTATACAACCAGTGAGCTATTCTCAAGGTTAAAAAAGCCATGGTCTGCTAGCTGGGGCCCATTCAAGTTAACTTGAGAGCCATCGTTTATGGCTTGTTAATCATTCATCTTGGTTCTAACCTAAACAAAGTCATGGTTTGCTAACTGGGACCCATTCAAGTCAACCTGAGAGTCGTCATTTGTGACTTACTAGGCATTCAACTTGACTAATATTTATTAAGCCATGATTTGCTAGCTGAGGTCCATTCATGTTAACCTATGTCTTATCATTTACAACCTACCGGGCATTCAACTTAGCTAATATTTGTTAAGCCATGGTTTGCAAGCTGAGGCACATTCATGTTAACCTTTGAACTATTGTCTGTGACCTACTGAGCATTCAACTTGGCAAGAAAATTATAAAAGAAGAAGTTCATTAAAAATCTCGTTCAATGAGGTGAATGTACATATGAAAATTCAAAAAATGAAATTCCAAATTACAATAGAAGCTTGTTTAGATTGTGACAGTTGTAACCTAAAAGGAAGGCTAGTCCATAGGAGCTATGCTTTGGTGGGCTAGAGGGTTAACATATGGGGAAGCAAGTCATCCATCATTTGGTCATCAATAACTCCACTAGTGATTTGCATGCCTTGAGTAGGAACAACTCCACCTGTAACCTCTGGACCCTTAATTGGAGGAGGTGCCTTTGCAGCTTCCTCAAAGCCCTTAATAGCCTTGTGAACATTCCTACCAAAAAAGGAGAAGTTCATCTTTAGGTGCTCCTTCCGTAAGGTGTACAAGAAGGCAACGATGGTTCTAGACACTACATCTTTGTTTGTTTTTGTGACCAGTGCAGCAATCTCTACCCTAACTTGAGCGATCTCCTCTCTTGCCCAAGCGACCTCTTTCCTAGCTACCTCCTTCTCCTTCTTCGTAGTCTCAACTTGCCACACTGCTGCATCCAACTCATCCTTCACTTGCGATAGCTTATCGATGACCTTATTATGATTTGAAGTAGAAGTGGACATGACAGCTTCGTAGTTTGCCTCCTCATGAGATAGGGCCTCCTCAGCTTCCTTCTTGGCTTTGCATTTCTCAACTGGGTCATAAGTAGTTGCATTCTGTCCCTCAGCCCCAACACCTCAGTTGTCATGATGGCCAGGTCACTTTCAAACTTTTTTTAATCCTCCTCCTAGGATAAGAGCTCGTCCTTTAAATTTATCGCCCCCAGTGCGCTTTGAGAAACTAAATGATTAAGTTACTTTATAAATAGGCAAAAGAATTTAGGTGAAAGAATTGAACTTATAGTGACAAGCAATATAGCCCATCAAGCCCTCACTAGACATTTCCTCTGACTCCCCAGGATCAGGTCCGTGTTCTTTTGAAAAAAGTCATAATAATCCCCAGCCTTAAGGCCAAGGCCATCAAATCACTCTTGAGGCACAACCTCAGGTGCCATTTGTTTGATTGCAACTGCCATGTCCTTTTCCTTGTTTACTTTTTGCTTCTTGGTAAGGGGCTTGGATGGGGACTTTGCGTTTGCCCCATCATTAGGACCTACATAAGTAGGATCTCTTACTAGCTTGTTTGGGACTTCGATCACCTCAGGCTGTGAAGTGGGAACCAATACCTACAAGGTCCCTACTGCTACAACCAAGGAAGGAGATTGACTTTGCAGTAGCAAAGGCTATGGCAATAGCAAGAGCTAATGTGGTCGCGGCAGCAGCAAGGTTAGAAGACTGAGTAGAAAGAAGGGTTGGTGGCATGAAAAGGTTGAGCCTCACCATATTTGCGTACTCTCGAAAGTTTGCTTGGCCAATCACCTTAATTTTGCAAGCTCTAATGTCTTTAGTGCTATCAAGGAGCTCAACGTTTAAAGCTGAAGCAAGCTTGTGAGAGCGCTAGAGGTCCTCGTCAAATTTGAGGTCATTCTTGAAGTCATCCACAGTAGCAAATTGGTTAAGCACTTCAGCTTCCTCCACCCCTAATATTGGCTTGTCCTTACC
The DNA here is from genome assembly GCA_026873985.1 of Saraca asoca. NCBI lineage: Eukaryota > Viridiplantae > Streptophyta > Magnoliopsida > Fabales > Fabaceae > Saraca > Saraca asoca. Next base: position 17,978 of record JANHAO010002053.1, on the reverse strand, counting down.
AGCTCCATCTGGGAAATGAAATAGAATGTCAAACCAAAACTAAAATAAATATATGTACTCATGCAAGCTCACACGTCTTCAGCTCGCTTACCAAGAGTAAGGGCGAACCTAAAGTTACGAAGATAAAGAAGAGATGGGCAAGAAATATAAAACTAATGGGTTTTGTTGTTTCTCACATTAGACTTGACCTTTGCATCACCTTAGGGCAAGATTTTCTTGTGGTTAGTTTGGTAAGCTGTGAGGTAGTATATCCTATCTCGCTGACCTGAGTTATTGCTAACTATACCCTTAATATAGTAAAGGTAGTAGAGAACCGTTATAGAAGGAGGTGAGAGGTTATTCCTCAAATAAAGAAAAGCAAGGGAGGTGAGTTAGGAGTAAGAATTAGGTGTGAGCTAGAAAATGCAAAGTTTTAATTTATTTAACAAATTAATAATGTAAGGGTGAACTAGGAACCTAAGCCCAGCATCGAGATGGTGAGTGCTAATGGCAACAAGCCATGGAAGAGGATAAGCTGCGTAGTCATCTAGTGAGGACGCCATAATGTGACAGCCTTTAAAGAAGTGATACATTAGATCTATTCCCCCCAAGCTCATCAAGCTTAATAGTCAAAGCATGGTGAATGAACACCAAGCGAATAGGACACTTCTATCTCCTGATGGCCTGTTGACCCTCCGTAGGGTTAGGACGAGCCGTGAACTCCTCAGTAACCTCACCACTCCTAGAGACCGCTTCTTCGGTGACATGCACCTGCTCCTCACTTCGATTTGGAAAGTTAGGAACATCAGCACTCCATACTTGGTGACCACGACGCTTATGAACTACAGACATCTACACTAAAGAGGGAACAGTCAGGTTAATGCAAGTAAACCATACCTAAAAGCTAAGGTTTCTATCTGCTAACAGACAATTTCCTATGTAGCATGTCATACACACCTCACATCACTACACCTAAAACCTAGACCATTAAAGACATGGGGGGCTTGATCGATGAGCCCGTTAGGATGCTAAAACCAGGGAAACGGGTAGAAAGCTAAATTTGACAATCTACAGCCCTAAAATTTACAAGCATTTTGTCAAATAAATCGCATGCCAGCTTCTACAAACAACAAAAGATGTGCAAATAATTAAGCATTTAATAGAATCAACTAACGCGTAAAATTTCCTAGCAACTAACAGGCACACATCACTAAACTCTCCAAGCATCAAGATGTCAAAAACTCACAAAGCAAGGCATTTATGAAAAATAGAAACTTAGAGTCAAAGGTGTGCTGAGAGAACTTACTGTATCAATGGGATGAGAGGAGTTTTGAGAAGGGAATGATACACAATATTGGTCCCTGTCAACCCAAATCCAAAGTATTTTGTTGTAAATTTGGCGAAACATTAGTGGCAAGTGTTTGTAAGCTTGAGAAAAAATTAATAAGCAGAGTGCTAGATTTCAAAAATGACAAATAAGAGGGAAAAAAAGGGTTTTCTCTCACCTTATATAGCTCACATAGCCTCACTATTAGATTTGGAGATTGATCAACTGCCCACGATTTAATGGTCCAGTGAATAATAAGGCTTAATCATCACCACTTTGATGATTATGGAAAAATGTGCACTTTAAATGACGGTAATGATGGCATAGGTTAAAACAGATAAAGTGAGGGGGGACAGAAGTCTAAATGGCAGAATGGTAGATCGTAATCGTTAGCTTTTACCAGTAAACTACAGCTCCCAATCCGTAGATCAGACTAAGAGCTAGGGGCTAAAGTTGTGATATTTTTGAAACCATACAAGTAAGTTGATAAAAGCCCAATGGACAAGTGAACTAATAAGGGCCTAGCTCATCCAGGATTGAGGTCACTAGAGTAAGTCATCAAGTCGCCAAATGTGGACTCAGATCGCTAGTCAACAAAGGTTAAAGCAACCTAATGTGTAGCTTTGGATTGTTGAGAATGAGGTCCAATCCGCAGCTCGAAGCACGCTTTCCCAGCCATCAGGTCGTTGAGGATGACAGTTAGAAATTAATTATGAAAATCCATTTTCAAATTAAATATTATCTGTTACATAAGTGTAATCAATTCATGATTCTTTTTCATTGCATTTAAATTGTAACACTCCAACCACTATAAATAGAGGTTGAAATTATTATATAGTAGAGAGATAACAAACATACACTATTACCTAGCCAAAAATACAGAGAAATGAACAGTCATGGACATAGGTATTGATTTAGGACGAATCACGTTAAAAACCTTTTGGTGTCATCTTATTCTTCCTCTCTTTCCCTTTCTTGTTACTTTGCATTCTCCATTTGCAGTTTAGGCTATGGACTTTGATTGACTGGATTTGTATGTCAATAGAACCATTACGCATCACAAAGCAAATAAGAAAAATCAAAGTTGAGAGAAAGAAAGTATCAACATGTTAAGAGTCTGAATAAAAAAGAATTACGTGGGTGATCCATCTCAATTGTTTTGATATTACAACTTCTTTTTGAACATTGGATTAGATAATTTCATGACATTGCATAGAAAAAACCAAAATAACCCTTAAAATCTGTAAGAAAGGAAGCTTCTTATACCCAGAGTAAAGTGGCATTGTAAACGGAAGCTAAGCAAGAGCCTCACATGCCTTTTTTCTCATTGGATGTTCAAAGTGAGCAATCTGCAAACCCAAATTTATATGTGATCATCGTCCACTGAAACTAATCGACACCATTATTCAACAACGGAAGCTTCACACTAGATCTGCAAAATGCCTCTATTGACATTGGAAATTGCATTGCAAAAAAAAATCATCTACTACACTTTACTCTCTAATCAATTTTTCACTGTAGTCCCTCTTTCAAAACTTTCTTCACTTTTGTTTATTTATTTATTTTTTTGGCATCTATAAAATGATAACTTTTGAGGACTTGTTTCGAAATTCCTCCATTATGGCTAAGCTACTATATTTGTTTTTAAAAATAAAAGGGCACACGTGTCAATCACCCCTTGTAATAAGTTGCGTTATATGAGATACATGTAGGCTTTAAGTGTCTTATGCAAGGAACATATGACTTATCTTAATAGGTTTAATAAATAATTAAATAAAGAATTATAAATTAAATAATTATTGGAAAAAGAGAAGTAATTTTAGAGTGTAACTGCAATCTTAATAGGAGATAGCATAATAAAGATTATCTAATAAAACAATGTCATATTTCTAGATAAAATAATTTTCTCTCTTCTCTTTCACCATTAATCACATTGAAGAGAATATTAGGAAGTCTAAGAAATAGAAATTAAGTTTCAATGTTGTCACATATTAAGAGACATCATTAACTATGAAATAAGGTATGAGTTTCTAACTCAATATTCTCTATTATGAAATGTGAACATTATGAAATTCCAAGATTCTTATTTATTCTTAATTTATGTTTTAGTGAAGAATTGTAATTTTAGTATGTGGTATCAGAGCATGGGTTTAGGAATCCAATAGGTTTAATAAAGAATTATAAACCAGATAATTATTAGATAAAAAGAAGCAATTTTAGAGTGTAACTACTATCTTGATAAGAGATAGCATAATAAGGATTATCTAATAAAACAAAATCATATTTTTGGCTGAACCAACTAAGTAGAAGGAGATAAGCTACCGAGAGCTTTGGCCAAAGTTGCCATGCCACAGGGAGGAAAGAAGGATGCTGGAGAAAGAAAGTCAGTGATCCTAGCTTGCCAGATGAAGGAAGACCAAAGAAGAAACTGGCGATGAAGCAGACGATGATGTGAACCAGTGAGGAAAAAGCCATTGGCAAACTGAGGAAGAAGAGGATGCCAGAAGGAGGAAAATGGGAGGATGTCAGAGCTCATGACCGGACGACAACAGCTAGTCGGACTACAGAAGATTGCCAGAGCAACAAGGGAGAGAGGAAACTTCAGGAGAAATCTAGAGGAAGAAGCCGGCCTAAAAAATATAAACATAAGGCCGAATGGAAAAAGTTACAGTTTGACCCTAAAACTTTTCACCGACTTCAAATAAGCCCTCCTAAAAACTAAGAAATTACGTTATGACTCCATCAAAATTTAAGATTTTTCATTTGCATCCCTTAATAACATTTTTTTTTTAGGTATTACAAATTCCACCCCCCCAACAAAAGAATTCATCCTCAAATTCTAATAACACTATCATAAGGAGTGAAGGTTCATACCAACATATCAGTCAAACAGTTGGAGGTATCTTTACATCATGAGGGACTCGGGCTCCCAAGTCATTTCTTCTTTTTCTTTTTTTTTTTCCATGGTTCTCATATAGAACCACATATCACCCTAACAAAATTCTTTTCCTCATTGTTGTTTTGCAAAAGCAAGATTGCCATATTCAAGTTTCCTATCTTAAGGTTCCTTTCTATGGCTATTCACTCCATCTTTTAACTGTGATTCCTCTTCCTGCAAAATCTCCTTACAAATAGCATGAAACAAGCAACGTATCTCTCTCACTTTGTTCCGAGTCACATTTGATTCATTATCATGGCGACTAAAACTATCGTGACCAATAGAAGGATCATTGACATAAAAATCAAGTGATATTGGGACTAGTTGAAAATCTTTAATATTTTCATTAGGGTTTTAAGAGTGGTTCTTTTCCCAAATTACTAGCTGACCAGTTTCTTCAGAAGCAACACTTCTTTTTAAGTCTTTAAAGTAACTTTAGACTTTTCAAGATGTATAGAAAATTAACTTTCTTTCCCTTGCTTGGTTTTGTACCCTCAATCAAAATAGGTTTAGTTTTAAAGGAACTTTTACCAGACCTTCAAGGATATTCTGATTTAAACATTAAGCCGAGCATAACTACTCTATCTGATGCAATATCCATTGCACCGTAATTTCTTCTCAACTTAAGCTGGCACCCATAGCTTGTGTAGGATAACACAATAGCAGTTTTGCTCATATAGGGTAGCTGTGTTAGTGAGGTTGACTGAGGCTAGGGAAATTTGATGGTATGCTCATTTAGGAGTTGCAATAGGATGGTGGTTTGTAGCTGATCTCAGATAGCAACGCTACTGGAGAAAGGAAAGGACTTGTAGAACTCTTCAACATTTATTTATAATCCCATGGGAAACCGTTGAACAGGTGACCAAAATAGGGTAGCAACGAATCATAGTTTGGGGAATACTATAGCTAGCAGGACTAGTTGGAGCAACTAGATGTAGCTCCTACATAATTACTGAGGGAGAAAGGCCCATTCCAACAATGGAAGGATAAGATTTCAAGCAAAACCAAGTGCCCGAACGAGTATCCTATAGCAAGATCGAATGACTAAATAGCTGCGCATTCGTGCTCCTTAACCCAAATGAGCTGATTAATGAGCAACTTCATCTGGCTGAACCGGGAAGACTGACCAGAAAAGAAGACTAGCTAGAGAAGTCAGTGTTGTCAAAAATAAAGGAGCAGTCGAACGGAGCAGAGTAAGGCCGTATGGTCTGAGCAAGGCAAATTTCCACTGCTTTGCCCCGGCAAGCATATCTAGCCTGAACATTATTTTCTACTCTTTTCACATTAGCATCTGCCATCATTTTCAACAATTTATCATTTATAGACAAGTTAGGTTGATCCATATTCCTATTCTCCCTAAAATAGATTCCTTGGACCTATAGGTTATAGGCCCCACCACGTTTCCACTATACCACTCTGATTGCTAAAACTCTTCTCTAAGGAGGACGCCTTCTAATTATAGCCTTCCCCAAACAATCACTGGGCCAACTATATTATCATCATGTGACAAGAGTTTTGATTCACTAGACAAATCCATCTTACCCTCTAGAGGAGACTCCAGTATATGGGGATTCTTCGACATATCAAGCAGGTCACATTTCACAGCTTTTACAGTATTTGTTAACCTATTGTTCTCCAAGGCTTTTGATTATAACCACAGCACTTTTTCAGGTTTATCATTTTTCAAAGTAGGCCCATTCACATAATTGGATAAGACCACTGGATTCTGGATTTTTCCTTTTTTAAAACTCGAGTCATTTGTTTTCCCCAGGGTCTTGGTAACTCAAAGTCTCAAACCTCGACTTCAAATGCTCTAGCTGATTTGTCCCATAATTTCTCACCATTCTTGTCTGCAACATGAAAAATTAGCAGGATCAATACTAAAAGCATCTACATGTGTCATTAAATCAATTCTTAATGAAAATCTGCTATCAAATTAACTTTGTTGCACGCCTTTCCTCTAATGGTAAAACCAAACACTAGAGGTTTCATGGGTGGCGTAACTCAAGGTAGAGTGTTTCCAAATTCACTAGTGGTTCTATTGCTATTAGATGAAGTAAAAAAGTAGGGGCAATCTCTCATAAAGTGGCCTACCTAACCACATCTATAACAGGCTCTAGCTCCTTGTCTACAAATCCCAAAATGAAATCTCCCATAGTATTGGCATGACCGTGGTGGTCCGAATCTAATCAAAGTAGGATAGCTCAAACTAGATCCCCTAGGATGAAAGTAGTAGCACCTATAGGTCTTCTACTTTAAGTACCTACACCTAGATGTTGCGAGGACATGGCTACCTTAGGTCTCTAAGAGGAAGATACACCAGAGGCTGTGAATGCCTATCTTTTGAAATCCCCACTAGGGCTCTGAGATCTAAATCTCTTTCTTGAACTACCCAGAGCTACTATTGCCTCTCCCCTTTCTTGTTGTCTTTGCAATCTGTGTTGAGCCTATTCATCCACAAGGTTACCTATAGCTCTTTGTAAGTCTATAGCCCACACTGGGGCATCTGAAGTAGAAAAGCCCACAAAAGCTCTAGGTGTGGAAAGGACCTTTATGTCTAGTTAGGAAGTTCCTGGCTCTACTTCTGCTCGTACAACCCTGTCTCAGCCTCTAGCATGACCTCGGCTCATAAGTCTACCTTAAGGTTTAGATATGGGTTAGGAAGAAGAGGATGGTTCGTGAAAAGATCTTTTGGATGCTTCTTCCACTCAACGTCCAGAGTGAGCCGAAGGTCAAGTCCTAGGCGGCATTTTCCTATTATTAAATAGGAAGATTCCTTTAGGTAAGATTCAACACACTGATACATGTGTAATTGAGAGAATTAGGCAATGCAGAGACTTTCAACATATTCATGGTGTGTGCATCAACATTTCCTTATTCATGTGTTGTGCTCCATGGCGCACTGACATAAACCTAATATGTCTATCCTATAATGGCAGTTGGAGACCTCTATCATGCATCTAAACCCTAGACCATGCTCTGATACTAACTTTGTCATGCCCCAATCCACAAAGCGTGACTGACGTAGAAAGTCACCATCAGGAAACCCCTTACAAGTCTTACAATGCAATTAACATATCAACGACTCACTATTTGATCAATCCATGATGAAATATTTATATATCAAATTCTGATAAAAATCTGACAGAGTTTCCTTTATTTTTCAGACACTTGGCCTCAAGGCCTATACAACAGCATAAAGGCTACATGTCCACCATAACCTGTACAATAACATAATAATATGCAGTGGCCCAGACTATATAATATACATCCTACTGGGTATCCAATAATCATACACATGCATATGCAATCTTACCAATTGCTAGACTTTACACCACAATTATATCTTAAATCTCTGTAAGAAATGACTTACTTGATCTAAGAGCATATCCCATATTAGTGGAGGGTGGAGGGATGGTAGGAGGATTCTGGACTCTAAAAAATATGGAAAAGAAGGGGTGAGTTTCATAGAAACTCAGTGAGTAAACAATTCCATGATCACCCAAGAACCCTATTTAATAATCATGCTCAAAATATATATATAGTTGTGAAAATATGCTTACCTGTTAGAATGTCATAACCTCACAACAAGTTTGAAAACTTCATCCATTAAGATAGTTAAACAATTGTAATATGATATTTAACAAGATGAAATATACAATACATGATACTATGGAAAATATCCATCATGATATGAACATTAGAAAATATTCAATAAGTTTTATGAAATATAATATGCTTATGCAAAACAACCAACTGGAACCCCAATGGGAAAATTCCCAGAGGTAATCATTCATCTTAACTATAACTCAATCCCATCACTCCAATTCATCCATCTCGCCTATATCCATCCATCTCACCTGTAAGATGTTTTGTTCCCAAATGCACTTGAGGGTTACTAATAAATTTCTCAATAGATCAGGTATTTCCAACCAATAATTTAAAGACATCATGTAACATGAAAATACTATTTCGGGTAAGTAACATTTATCAATACATACATAAAACTTGTTATGCATTTCCATATCCAATCATCATATAGAAAAGTAGTATCATCAATTTCATTAATATAAAGCAAGATGAAAATGCATAATTTTAGCACTACAAATCATTTTATAAACACCAACAACATGTAAATATACTTTCAAAATCACTTTAATATATATATGGAAATCTCATCATTTAAAAATGATTTATAACATTTCGTAATAATAAAATTATTTTATATGTATACATGAGATCATTAAGTGAGGAGGATTGTCCATTCACCTTAGAAAACCCTTAGAAAATTAAGTCAGATAAAGCTTCAAAAATCTGACATTTGTGAGCTTGATTCTTCCTTGGAAGCTTCTCTGAAGCAAGACAATATAAAACAACAAAAATATTTCAAATTTCTCACAGCTAGCACAGTAAGGGTTTCACGAAAAATTTCTTGAAAACTAGCTGTAGGGTTGCTATAAAATAAATCTTTTATTCTAGGATTACTCATCGGAGTCCAAAGTATCAGTAGCTAACTCGACCGGAGCTGGGACACTGCTAGTGAGCCTGTGGAAGCTGCTAGCCAAACCAGCTGAAGTAGAGGGACATGAGTTGCCAAGAGCTTCAGCCAAAGTTGCCACGCCACCAGGAGGAAAGAAGGATACCAGAGAAGGAAAGCCGGTGGTCCTAGCTTGTCGGATGAAGGAAGACCAAAAAAGAAGCTGGCGACGGAGCAGATCAACGATGTGAACTAGGGAGGAAAGAGCCACTAGCAAACTGAGGAAGAAGAGGACACCAGAAGGAGGAAGATGAGAGGACGTCAGAGCTCATGACCGGACAACGATAGCCAGTCGAACTACAAAAGATAGTCGGAGCAGCAGGGGAGAGAGGAAACTTCAGGAGAAGTCTGGAGGAAGAAGCCAGCCTGGAAAATATATACATAAGGCCAAATGGAAAAAATTATAGTTTGACCCCAAAACTTTTCACCAACTTCAAATAGGCCCTCTTGAAAATTAAGAAATTATATTATGACTCCAATGAAAGTTAAGACATTTCATTTCAGTCCCTCTTTAACTTTTTTTTTTTTAGGTATTACATCGACAGGATGGTAATTATTGTTAATGAGCTTTCTTGAATATTGATGTTTTATGTTTATGATGTATTTGACACTCTAAGCTCATTTATATATATATATATATAAATTTTTGATCTACCTGTTTTCTAAATCTTGCATGATGATTGTTTAGGATAATGATAATAGGTTTCATCTCTATTAAAGACATTATGTTGGACCAATTATGTGCTTCTCACTTACATGTCATGTTGAGGAAAATGCTAATTTGTGGTACATGAAAAGGACTATGTCAATTAAATAAGATACAACCGCCATGACTCAAATTAATTTCTATTCTTGACTATGATTATGATGTATTCAATGTATAGAAGAATTTAGCTATATCCATGCACATTATATTTGGTTAATTTATTTATTTATTAAGCCATGATATAGGATAGTGTCAAATGAGTCAAGTGAGAGAATGTAAGGTTTAAGTGGCTCATGTGAGGAGCATGTGACTTATCCTAATAAATTTAATAAATAGTTAAATAAAAAATTATGGACTAGATAATTATTAGATAAAAAGAAGTAATTTCAAAGTGTAATTGCTATCTTGATGAGAGATAGAATGATAAAAGTTATCTAATGAAATAAGATCTTGTTCGTGGATATAATAATTTTCTCTCTTCTCTCTCACCGTCAATCCCGTAGAAAAGAATATTAGGAAATCCAAAGAATAAATATCAAATTTCAGTGTTGTCACACATTAAAAGACATCATTAACTATGGAACAAGATATGAGCTTCTAACTTAGTATTTTGTATTATGGAATGTGAAAATTATAAAATGACAAGATCCTTGTCTATTCTTTATTTAAGTTTCAGTATAGAATTGTAATTTTAACAATACGTCAATATAAGATTTGTACAATACAAACCTCTTGAACAAATATTCAGATTTTAAGAGAAGATAACAGATTAAAGGGAAAAAGGGTAAAAGTGACCACATGAAAGAGCAACCGGATAGATTATTTAGTATTGTAAGTGTGCAGGGTAGTGACTAGTGACAATCATCAATATTCCCAGCAAGTGCAAAGCTGGGCCAGGACTGACAATATGGAAGGTTCTTTACTTTTACAACAGAACTAAGATATAAGCAGCTGATCATCAGCGAGTCAGTGATTGGCAACTGCAAGCAGGCCTGAACGAGAGAACGTGAGTGCATGTGGTGCTTGCTGGGTTCAATTCAAATATCGGTAGCTTGTTAGTCTTTGAGTCTCATTATTCAAGAAAGTGAACCAACCATATGAATGGATAGAAAATCTTTGTCAAAAAAGACGATATGCGCTTCTAACGTGAAACTTCAAATCTCCACAATCACATCAAATACGCCTCCCTCGACATCAAATCCACGTATAAAGGACCAACCCCCATGTGCTCTCTTTTTTCTAATCAAATTTTCAACTATTCCCCCAAACTCATGGAACCCTATTGTTACTTTCGAGTATTTTGCCTCTCCTTTTTCCTAGCAAAATATATATAGAGTATGTACAAGCGTCCAAGTCCTACATAACAGTGTATTGGAATGCATGTTTGGCTCTTTCTGGTAGAAACGATGCCTAAATTTCTTTTGAATTTTGGGATCCTATGTTTTGATTTCTTGCTCTCCAATAAAGTATTTAAACAGTTGGGGAATGTCAAATCCTTTGTCTGATAGGTTAACTGTTTTTTGGTTAGTTGAGCTCTTTTCCATGGCTCCGATCTACTTGATTGGTGGGATATCAAGATCTTCTTTTCTTTGAATTTAATTGCATTTACTAATATTGTACTTTTCTTCACTTTAGTATCCATGGTTTTAGTCAACATTCTGCTTTTCGGTGTCTGCACATGTGTCGGTCACATACGAAGAGAGAGAGAGAGAGAGCGGCCAATTCAATATTCAATATAAAATGTAAAAAAATATATATTATATATCAACTCTTCTGCACTTGTTATCTCTCAGACCATTGAGATTCTCAAACAGGTTTTGCAAAGAGTAACAGGCCGAGGTTGTAATCATGGGATAAGGGAAAACAATAAAAAAAAAACCAAACAGTAGAAAAAGCAATCTAACAAAGAAAAGAAAGAAAAGGATGGAGGGAAGGAAACAAATCTAAGGAAAAGTAAATCCTAGAGATTGACCATAAACTCTTTTTTTTTCCACTTCCCTCTCTTTCCTTTCTAATGGTAGTCCCTCTTTCTGCATTCAACAACGAGAACCTTTCTTGCAGTTGAGTGCACCGGCAACTGCGGTAATAGAACCGACGAGTGAAGATGGCCTTGCGCTTAGGCTTGAAGCCCTAGCATAGCTAGATGAGGCTCCAGCACCCGACGCTGTAAAAAACGCACCGTTTACCAACAAATCTCCTTCTGACCTCCAATTCCAGTCCTTCCATTCACTCTCTGGTGCATCCTCGTGCTTTGTCACCTGCACATTGAGTTAATTACTTTCTGCATGTATGAATTAATCATCATTATACTCGCTAATCGTGCTTTACCTCTTTGCTGAATCTGTCATCGGGCGCAACAAATCTGTTGCCTTGGCTATTAATAGTAGGGTTACCACTACCTCCAATGGCATACATTTCCCAGTGGGTGTAGTCATTGTTCACCACATGGAAATATCCCAGTCTACATCTGCAAATTTCATTCACAATTTCAGCTATGGCCCACAAAAGTAATTGCTAATTAAGATTCATTGACATTCTGCATCAACGCCTTCAATATTCCAATTTGCATTTTATCCTTTTACCTTTTTAATTATATAAGCAAGTAGCATTTATTTTCACAAAATAAATTAAAAATATAATAAAATTACTCTCACAAGTTATGAACTTTTTTTGACTTTATGCTTTTTGACGAAATTGAAAACTTTAATGACGCTGTTCCTTTTTTGTAGCAAATTGAATTACCTTGGCATTCTTTGAACAAGGCCTTCTCCAAAGTGGTTGAAAGCAATGGTGATCTGCATGTTCTTGTCTTGGGTGTAGGAATCGCTGTGACCCAACAACATAACCTTATCATGGTGCGTCAGGTAATTGTTCGAAAGCGTGATCGCCGTGGACCCATGAATGGCATCGATCAAACCGTCCCGGCAATTCGACAACGAGCAATGATCCACCCAAATGTGGCTCCCACCAAATATGGACACTCCATCACCGTCCGATACAGTCCTCCACCCGTAGTGCCGTGGGGAGCTCCTCACCATAGCATTCCCCCCTTGCTTACAGTCATGAATGTGAATACCATGTATGATAATGTTGGTCACGTACTGTATGGTAATGCATGGACCACCGGCAATGTGTACGCTTGCGCCTCTGCCGTCAATGGTTTTGAAGGAGTTCATAATGAGCTCTTCTTTTAGCTGAATAACCATGTCTCTTGCAAATATAATCCATAATGGCTCGTCTTGAATGACGGCATCCCGGAGAGTCCCCGGCTTTGGGTTCACCGGGTCGTCGTCGCCGGAGTCGGTGACCACGTAAATCCTGCCGTTCTTTCCTCCAATGGCATTCTTTCCGAAGCCGATTGCGCAGTCAGCTAGCCTCTGCCTGTTCTTCTCCCAATTGGGGTCACACCTCCAGCAATCATCAATTGGGTTGCCACTTCCACACGAGAGGTAGCCCAAGTTCCTCCTTGCAACAGAGGCATTGATTTCCCTACAAAACCAAACCAACAAAATGAAACGCATTGTTTAAGATGAACTTGATAAATCGTAAATGTGGGCACATGTTAACGTTTCAGGATTGAACTCCTCTGAAATGGATTGCATTTTGGAGTATGAAGTAGTGGTGTAATTGGAGGCTGTGTGTTTACCTGTTAACTTGTTGTACTACGAGTTCTGGGTCTTGGACAGGTGAAGAGGAAATGAGAACTGGGATGAGAAGAGAGAAGAGGAAGCAGAGCAAGGGGGTTGTCATGTTTGGAAAGAGAGAGATTGAGAGAGAGAAGAGGAGGATGAGAAGAATGTATGTGTGGCGAGGTGTATATAAAGGGATTAAAGCCGGGTTAAATGGCATGATCAAACCAAACATGTGGGACCCAAGTGCTTCGTGATTTCTGGTTTTACTGGATTCAATTTGGGCAGTTTTGGCCGTTAAGCAAGCCCTAAATGATGGTGGAACATAAAAAACACAACCAAAATAATTGAAAAGTGAAATTTGTTTTAATTTTGGTTCAATAGTGAAAACTAGACATTAATTAATTAGCACCACAACGGCTAAAGGGTAGTTAATTAGGTTTAGCCACATCAAAGTATATAATATATATAATAGCATGCGGCGGACCCATTAATAAGGAAACCAACATCATGCTAATAAGTGATGACCACTTTGCTCAACTAAATTAAGCACAGTAAAAGTAAAAGCGCACTCCCGTACAAGCCATTTTAGACTTTGCCTAACTAATTGGATAAACCAGTAATTGACCAAGTGGCAATCACAGCTTTACCCCATTCAACCCATTTCCTCACTTCCTCTTTTGTTTCTGTATATAGCTTCAACTCAAGGGACCATGTCCTTCAAAATCCATGCTGCCTGCGTTCACATACCTGAAGTTTTAAGGGATCGATCTCACTTGTTCCAACTTAAGCCACAATGCAGACAATTAGAAGGCAGTAGTTTGACGAAAAAATAAAATATATATACTTCTTTTTTACATTAACTATATATAAGATATTTATTATTAAATTGGACATTAACCAAAATCAATCTCTACAACAACGCGGTAAATTTAGAATTTTATTTCAAGAACCCGGGAATCTTTGTATGTCTGCCCGAGAATAATTGTTGAAATTGTTTTCCTTATAATTTATAAAGGACGATGACAAAAAGCTTTGTGTTGTACTTTGTGTATGAACACGACTGGGTTTATTTACAAGGCGTTGCTGAAGAAAATGTACAATTAATGATGATAATGATAACATAACATGCACACCGACACTAATACCCTTTAATCAAGGTAGTTGATAACAACCAACGCAATTTGTTTTTTTTATTTATTTTTTTTTTAATCTCCATCGCACATGCATGCTGTTATGCACATAGGTCATTAGAGATGAGGTTATCCTACAGAGAATATTATCCCTATATTAAGGTGCTTTTACTTTAGTGATTGTAGGAATCTATACTGATATTCAGATGGGGACGCCTTAAAATGGGCACCACCAACATAAAGAAATTTCTCTCTAACTTATTGCTAGCTAATCATAAATTCTGGATTTTATGGGTCCCCCAAACGCTTCCTTTGCTTCAATGCCAAGTGAAACAATTGCCTTTACTTATCATTTATGTTCATGGAGAAGTGAATAACAGAATTTTAAAATACCAAAATTAATGTCATGCGCAAATGAATATGATTTTATGGACTATTATACATGTTGCATCCAAGTAATTAATATTTTTTTTTTTTATTGTTGTTGCTCTTTAATTTAGCATGGCTAACATGTTACTAACAATTCATTGGTTTGTTAGTCATAAATTATGCAGTCCTTTAAGTAATATGTCATTTTTTTGATAAAAAAAATCTAGAATACGATGAATTGCTAAGATGGATGGATAAGATATGTTTCTAATTTCTTTGAGAATATGTAATGATATTTATATATTGTTAATAGTAAAATTCGAAATTAAAATATGAATAATAAAAAATAATGAATTGACAAAAAGGATTTTTTTTTTTTACTATTTAAAGATAGAATTTCTTGATGTATGTTTTCATTTGTACTTTGTATTGACATTGTTTATAGTTAATTTAAGTGATGCTAAATTTTGTCTTTATAATGATAATGATGATGCATCTTCCATATGTTATTTTAGAGTATTTGGGCTCAACATGTGGCTCACACATGTATCTGATGCAGTCTATCTGAATATCGTTCTTTGTTAAAACATGAGAAAAAGAAAAAGAAGAAAGTAGTTATAGTTGATAATTCAGATGTCTATTTTTCTAGTGTCTTAACATAATAATTTGAGGAGAAGTAACTGAAAATCTGGCGCACTTGGATCATTGTTTATAAATTAAATCAATGAGGCCAAAAATTGCCGTGACACAAGCACATGCTTCCGCCTCAAAAATCAAACTTGGAAGCCTTTGTAGGACACACCTATCCCTCTACCTCTCCCCTCTTTCCTTTACTTTTGGTTTTTTGTTATTATTATTATTATTATTAAACAAGATTCTTAATCATGAATTAAAAAAGTGAATCTTTTATCTTAGAAACAAATAAATATTTATGCAATTAGATTTATAATTATAAAAGGTCTTATAAATAACGGATCTTAATATGTAGCTTTTTTTAGCATGAAATTAAAATATGTTTAAACTTCGTCGGTAATTTTCTTTAACCGTTGAACAAATTTATTTGTGTTGAATTTAGTGAATTTATAAGAAAAATGAGAATCTCTCACCATCGTGCAAAATTTAATCCATTTTTTATTTTAATGAATTTCCGAACGTAAACTTTGCCGGAATTTAATGCTGACATGGCATAATGGGAACCTCTTAGGCTGCCACTGGTGATGGAACATGAAGCCGACACTTGGCCCTACTTGATAGGCCGTAGCACCAGTTAATCACCCCGACTTGTCCAACTGCATCCCATTAGTGAAAGCTACCAGATACGCCTTGACGTTTGTAGATTCTCATCCCATCGTAACGATACGCTTGTCGTTTTTACGGCATCCCAGCCGTTCATCTTGAGCTTTAACAAAAGTGATTTTGTGGGACAAAACCAACGTGAAGGTCTTTGTTAAGGTGTTATTCAAGTAGGGTTCCATGAATGGCAATACCATGTTAGTCAAGGCTTTTTTAGAATAGAGGTTTGGGTGAGATAGTTGGGTTGGTGACAATTACATTGCAGCCTCAACATATCTTCAAACACCTGGTGCGCATTCTTCTTTTCCATGTGGCGAACTTTCTCAGCCAATAGTTTCTCTCCTCTGCACATGCAATTGCACATGTTGTTTCACATCAAGCCCAGTTTTTCTTTGTCAGTTAATACTGCGTTGAATTTGTTTAAATGTTGCTTAATTTATGGATTAGGTTTCCTTAGATTCTGGCTACACCCTAAACCTGAATGTATACCATGAGAAATAATTAAGAGACATTTTATCTTGCTTGTTTCCTTTAAAAAAAAATACCCAATATTCTAGATGTAATATAAGATTTGTCCACGAGTCAAATTTTGTTAGGTGCAGACTGGAACTGGTCAAATATTGCATGCAGTTTATAGTAGATGGTAGAATAGAATGTCCACCAACAGTATAACAGCCATCGAAGAAGAAAGATTACTTTTTACTCAGCCATCACTCACTTAATAGCCTTGAATCCCAAAACCAGAAGGTAAACAAACTTAAGTGTGAGAGACGAAGCGATTAGGATCCAAAAACACCAATCATAAAGGGTTCAATTAGGTTTAACAAACGTCATTTATTGTCTGAAATAATTAGATTAGAAAGAGTTTGAAGGCCATGGCAGACAGAAGAGACACATCCAACGGTTTCATTTGAGCCACATCAGAAGAAAGAGGAACCAAAATGAGGCCCCTGTTGTTAAGGCCTCCAAAATGAAGGGGACATTGCCATGCCCCATTTGGGATAAGGGACCAAGCTATGTTTATGTGTACGTAGTTGTCAATAGACTCAATTTTACTTGCTTGAAATTAAGCTTTTAAGACATGTGAACAACGTAATGTGGCTTGCTACGTGGTGTACCCACCTTGCCGATACACATAATAACTGGATAAAACCAATTCACATCAAGGTTTTATTATTTCCTTTAGAAAAGGAAGGAATCTTATCGGTGGAAAGTCACTATATGTAGATTCTCTACTATTTTTCCATCATTTTCTTTCTTAGGCTATTGTATTTGAATATAAGAATTACACGTATTAATTTGGTGATTGTTTTACATGTAAACTTAAAAATATACATTTCAAAATTAAAGATCCTATATTCAAATTCTGTGTATCTTTCTTTAACACATATTAATAAGTAATTCAACATAAAAAAATTAAAATAAAAATATCTGTGTATAAATTTAAAAGTATGACTATGAAGGATAATAGTTGGATACAAATTTCTAAATTAGATTAAAAAATGGTTTATCTTGATATATATATATAAAAAATAGAATTAGAATATAAATATAGTAGTTATTAGATATTGGTGATTTTCGTGGTCTCACAATGTTTACTTATCTTTATCACAATAAATTGGTCACAAAGAAGGTTTGCTAGTTGGTTTAGGTATTGAAAGAGACTTTTCTAATCCTGTTGACGTTGAATTTTGGTTCGTATGAAGGACCTAAACTTCAGCCAACGGAAAGTGATTCGGTGAACTCCTAACTGCAACCTGATGGAGAAATCAAAGAAGGAAGAAGAAGAACACAAGATTTTTTAACATGGTTCAGTCAAATCCGGGCGACACCGGACCCTACGTCCACAGTTGATTTTATTTATTAATAAAAGTTACAAGATACAAGTGTTTATTCATGTCTTCCCCCATTTTGATAGAGCTTCGGCATATATTACCGGGGATCTCTCTTAATACAATGGTCTATCCCCTTATTTATAGAATCAAGGGGTACAAATATAATTTAATAAATTATAAATATGTTACATCACATAATAAATGTAAAAGACATCTTGGGCTCCTGCAAATC
>JANHAO010002052.1:0-30219 GCA_026873985.1 Saraca asoca | reverse complement strand
AAAGAAAGAATAAAAGAAAAGATGAAGAAGAAGGAAAACTATAATGAAAGTAACCAGAATTCTTGAAAGAAGATTAAGCAAAGATCGAATCCCAAATTAAACTTAGAAACCTCCTAGGAAAGTAAGAAAACTCGAGCTCTAAGTAATCCTAATTAGAGAGAACTAATGAATCCTAATTGTGTCTTCAAGCTACTTGGAAGACGTTCTTATATAGCAATTTTCGGGCCTAGAACACGGCTGTGATCCAGGATACGGCCAGCCTGTGTTTCAGGCTTCTGTGTTTTAGGTTGGATGGCTTCTAGAAGGCTACTGGCTGTTGCATCGAAAATGATCGTGCTTCAGGGCACGGCCAGGCCGTGTTCGACACTGGTTTCATGATTTCTTTCAACTTCTTTGTACAATTGACTTGAACTCTTCATATCTTCTTTCTTAGCTTTTTTTTGATCCAAATGTGCTCTAAACTTCAGCTTTTCATCTCCTTTTAAAGCCTCTTTTGCTAACCTGAAAAAACAAATGCAGACTATAGCAGTACCAAGAACAAACTAACTAAACTAAGACAAAAAGTACAGTAAAAATCACAAATTAATAACCAATCAAGAGGTGATAATCAACATATTTAGAAGCATTTTACTCATTTATCAAATAACAATCATCAGATACAATACACTTAGCAAAGAGTAATAAAAGATGTGGATGTAGGGATTAACAATTGACTTCAGCCAAACCATGTTAAAAACTCCTGGTATCTTCTTATTCTTCCTCTCTTTCTTTCTCCTTTTTACACTCATTCTGTAGCTTAGAGATTAGAACTTGGGTTGATCTGATTTTACTGTCAACATTTTGGCACTAAAAGGATGACCTTAAGCTACATTCACCATTATTTTCTGATGGCTAGAGGAAGAACCATCAGAAGTTCAAATGCTACAATTGGCCAACCAGATGTTCATATAGAACAACAAGAGGATCCAGTTCTCCATGCAAGCACTTCTACCATTCCCGCCGTAGGTGTTGCTGCCAACATGCCACCAGTAGCCTTACACCAACTGGATATCATTGGTAGTATACAGGTATGGCATCATCATCATAAGGCACTAGAAAAAATGGTAAGAAAGTTGGCAGAGGTGATTAGGGCATTGACTCAGGCACGAGTCCAAGGCTTACAAGAGCAGGTTGGGGGCACGGCACAGAAAGAAGCTCTCCAATAGTTACGCGAAGAAGCTTAGGAAGAGGGTCCAACTAGAGAAGAACGTTGGCATACTTATTCAGTTCACTTTACTAACTCACGACCAAGATCGGAGGTCCATTGAGTTTGTGAAGAGGATGAAGGAGACCGTCAATTATGTAAGGGTTAGTGTCAAGCTGAAGGCTCAAACAAGACCAATAGGAGACATGCCTCAGATCAAAACTCACTGGGCCACGAACAGAAAAAGCATCAAACTTTAGATCGCCACAGGAAGAGGATTCGACTATCTCCCAGTCGTTGGTCTAAGACTTAAGATCCTATGATAGAGGAGCTGCTTCAAAGGGTAAAACAATTAGAACAACGACCTTGGACTCAAGAACACTGAGATCATTATGATGGAAGGATAACATTCACTAGGGAGATTGAGAAAAAACCTCTCCTACACAGGTTCAAAGTTCCCTCTATGCCGCTATATAATGGGGATAGTGACCTATATGATCACCTGGATGCTCATATTTTTCCAGCCACTCTAGGTGACTTACCTCGAACATGGTTTAGGAATCTCAAAGCTTGTAGCATTGACGGATGGGAAAAATGTCAAAGAAGATTCATTAATTAGTACAAAGCATTGAGGAGGCAGCTCGCACCACCTTGTCACCTTGCAATGTCTTTCAG
The DNA here is from genome assembly GCA_026873985.1 of Saraca asoca. Taxonomy (NCBI): domain Eukaryota; kingdom Viridiplantae; phylum Streptophyta; class Magnoliopsida; order Fabales; family Fabaceae; genus Saraca; species Saraca asoca. Next base: position 28,361 of record JANHAO010002052.1, on the reverse strand, counting down.
CGAAAGAATGAATCGTTGAAGGACTATATTACCTGGTTCAGACATAAGGTCAGTAATGTAGAAAACCCTTCAGATAAAAGCATTTTAATAACGATTTCAATAGGACTCCGCAAAGATGGGAAGCTATATGAGAGCATATACAAATCTCCAGTAAAGGACTAGGGAGAATTCTACAAACGAGCAGCCAAAGAGATTAGGTGGGAAGAAACCTTTGGCCTTAAGACCAAAGATGAGACAAATAACTCGAATCAGAGAAAAAAAAGGAAGAATGCCGAAAATGGCAAGGAAAGTCAAGAAGATGACTCTAAAAGTCAGGTCGCAAAGAAGGCCAAAAATGAGTGACCTCAGCATAAAGGTCACTATGACAGCTACAGTATCCTGTCGAATACTCCAAAAAGAATCTTCACGATGGAGAAAGACAGGGAGGATTTCGGGAAGCCGAACCCCATAAGAACTCCCGATCAGTATAGAAATAAGAACAAGCATTATGCTTAACATGATGAAATCGGGTACAACACCTCAGAATGCAGGGCACTCAAGGATGCAATTGAGGATCTAATTAAAAGAGGTTGTTTAATAGATTATATGGTGTGACCTATAGAGCCACGACCTTAGTAATGTCAACAACCTATATGGCAGCAATGCCAACAAACTCCCGAATGGAAAGACGCACCCTCAGTAAGAACCTTATTTACCATTCATGATGGGCCTTCTATTGCATGTACCTTAAACGGGTCAAATGAATGCTACTTGCTGGAAGTGAAACACATCTTGTTTGTCAGACACAAAGAACTCGAGAGTCCCACTAAGAAGGCAAAGACAACCTTGGATAGTTTCACCTTTACATATGAAGATGCACATAGAGTACATTCCCCCCATAACAACACACTAGTTATTCGAGCCAGAATTAATGATGTCGAGGTCTGAAGGATTATGATTGACACAGACAGCTCAGTGAATGTAATGTATAAGAAACATTTTGAATAGATGGGTCTAAGCATTGGTCAACTAGGGTAATGTATAAGAAACATTCTCCAAAGCCCTTTATGGATTCACTAGAGACACAATAGTACTGATAGGGCAGATTAGGCTTCCTATTACTCTTGGAGACTCAAATCGCTAGGCAACCATCTTGGTAGATTTTCTGATCATCAACTGTCCCTTAGCATATAATATAGTGCTAGGGTGACCTACAATCAATGATCTGAAAATGGTTGCATCTACTAAGACACTAATCATTAGATTCTTAACCCCCAATGAAGTTGGATGTGTGTGAGGTGACCAGCACATAGCCTGACGCTGCTATGAGGACAAAGTCAAACTAGGGATAAGGGGGACAAAGGTTGATGTGATTTCTGGTGGAGAACCTCAAGCTTGGAGTGTTGCACATCTCCACTTATATTATTAATGAACTCAAGTTTGCTTATCTAACTCTGTAATATTGTTTTTAAATTTTTGTGACTAATTACTGATTCTTGAATGAATTTTCAAACAGAATATTGGAAGCGAGCTATCGCCCTTCTAATCCAGAAGCAAAGCACCTCTAATCCAGAAGTGAGCACTTGCCCTTCTACTCTGAAAATGGCATTCAACTTATAAAGACTTAGCATCACATGTGACCAACTATTTGGCACCACATGTGACCTATTTTTTGGCACCATATGCAACCTATTATTGGCACCGCATACGACCTATTCTTTGGCACCATATGCAACTTACTATTTAGCATTGCATACGACCTATGCATCGTATGCAACTTACTATTTGGCACTGCATATGACCTACTAATTTGGCATCGCATGCGACCTACTCATTGCTAGCTGATGGCTTATTGCTAGTTAAGGCACGAAGGTGCTCAAATCCTTCTCCAACTGATGGCTCATAGCCCGCTGAGTCACATCGATGCTCAATTCATTACTAGTTGATGGCTCATAACCATCTGAGGCACATCAGTGCTCAATTCATTGCCAACTAATGGCTTATAGCCAGTTGAGGCACATTGGTGCTCAATCCAAGCATATCAATATTTAAAAGAACATCCATGCGAACTACTGGCCATTTGACCTAATAAATATATATTGCTAGAAGCTAAAAAGCATCTAACCAATTGGTCATTCAACTTGATTAATATCTATTGATCTATGGTATTATCGATGTGTAATAATAATAACAAGATTCATTAAAGTCCTAAATGAGGAAAATATTCGTACAAAGGTTTGAAATACAAAAACCTATAACCACCATAGTCTACGGGAGAGACTGGCCCCCAGAATCAGTGCCTTGGATAGGAGGGTCTGTGCCTTGGATAGGAGGGTCCCCATGTGAAGCAAGCTGATCACTAGTAGTTTGATCATTAGCAGTCTCTATGGCCTGCGAGCTACTTTTTATCAAATCTCGAGCTAGAGAACTCCACTTGCCGGTTATGAACCCCTTTTGAGAGAAGCTGCTTTCGCATCCTCCTCAAAACCTTTGATGAATTCAAGGACATTCCCATTAAAAAAGGAAAAATCCATCTTCAGATACTCCTCCCATAAGATAAACAAAAAGTTAGTGGTAGCCTTAGATACCACCTTTTCTTCAGCTCTCGCAATCAGCATGGCAGTCTCCGTCTTAACCCTAGTAACCTTCTCTTCTACCAATATAGCTGCATTCTTAGCCTGAACGACCTTATTCTTGGCTACTTCATATTTCTTTTCAAAAGCCTTAACTCACTGCATTGTCACATCCAGCTTGCCCTTTACTATTGTCAGTTCGTTAACAACTTTATGAAGACTGGATGTAATAGCTTTGCAAGGTGGCTTCTGACGACGTCGATGTCTCTAACTTTCTCCTTCAGATCTAACACCTTAGCAGTTGCAGTAACCAAGTCATCCTCAAGCTTCATCTTCTTCTGATCCCAAGCTTAGAATGCATTCTTCTCCTTTATTATTGATAGTAAGCTCTAAAAAATGAATGATGAAATGAACAAGTCAGATTATGAAAAATAACAGAACCAAGTTGAAAAGACTTTACTTACTAGTAGATTATGGCAAACTGCATAACCTATTAACCTTTTTCCCCAAAACTCCTCCAATTCCAACATCTTGACCCTATTACAAGGCCCCAGGATCTACTCAATGTTTTCCCACAGGAAGTCAAAGTATTCCTCCATTTTTGGGCCAAGATTGGAAGGTCGCTTCTCAGCCTCAATCTCGGGTATTGCTTCCAAAGCCATAACAGCATTCTTCCCCCTGCCAATTTTTTGTTTTTTAGTAGGAGGACCAGACAAGGATGTGACCTCCTTGACTATCCCAACCACCTCAAGACGAGAAGTGGGAACAAGTGTTTAGGAAGACACTGTAGCCGAAGAAGATGACCCTATAGTAATGGGGGCTATAGCAACAGCAGAGGTCAACGAAGTGGTGGCAACAACAACAAACCTGTAGAACGAGAGGTTTGTGGTGATCAGAGGTTGAGCTTTAACTTGTTTTCGTACTCCCCAAAGTTTGTCGGACCAACTTCTTTAGTTCCACGAGCTCCTATGTCTCTGGAAAGTTTAATGTTTAAAGTAGGATCAAGCTTGTGCAAACATGGGAGATCTTTGTTAAACTTGAGATCATTCTTCAATTCATTCATAGTAGCGAACTAGTTTAGCACCTCAACCTCTTTGGCCTCCAATGATAATTTCTCCTTACCAACTCCATCTGTGAAATAAAACAGAACGTTAGAAGTCAAGAAATAAAATAGATTCATATGAGCTTGTACATCCTCAACTCGCTTATTAGGAGTAAGGATGAAACCAAAACTGCAAAGATCATGCAGTGATGGACACAAAACGTAAAACCAGTGGGTTTTGTAAAGCCCTACATTGGACTTGCCCTTAGCATTGCCTTATGGAAAGATCCTCTTGAACTTGATTTTTTAAGCCGATAGGTAATAGATCCCATCTCTTTGGCCCACACTCTTAATGCCTAAAAGATAATGAAGAACTCTTATTGAAGGAGGAGGGAGACCATTTTTGAGATATAAAAGGGTGAGAGAGGTGAGCTGAGAATAAGAGTTTGACGTGAGTTAAAAAGGGGAAAGGTGTAATTTGTTCAATAAATCCACAAGGTAAGGGTGGACTGGCAACCTAAGCCTAGCAATGAGATGTTGGGTGCTACTAGCAACAAAACCCTTAGAAGGATGGATTGCGTGATCATTAGGAGAAGGCACCAAAAGACAACAACCCTTTCGGAAATGAAATGTCTCGACTATGCTCCTAAGCTCATCAAATTTAATGACTGAAGGGTGGCGCGTAAACATTGCATATTCTGAGGGTTTCAAGCTTTCAATGACCTGTTGGCCCTCAGGAGGATCAAGACGAATAGTGACCCTCTTAGTGACCTTACCACTCCTAAAGGTCACTTCATTTATAAAACGTACTGATTCCCCACTTTAGGCTGGGGATTCAGAGTCTTTGTCACTTCCTACTTGATGACTACGATGTTTATGACCTACCATCTACATAGAAGAAGGAATAATCAGGTCATTGAAAGCAAAGCTTACTTACGAGCTAAAGACAACAAGGTTTCCTATACAATAGGCCACGAACACCTTGGATCACCACAAATCTATCAAGTTGCAAAAACCAGGGAAACAGAAAAAGGCTAAACTCGATAACTTGTGACCTTTGAACCTATAGGTACTTTATTAGGCAAATGATACGAGGTTTTATGAATAATTAAGTAGAACCAATCAACACAGAAAAAATTTCCTAATGACTAATGAACCCACATTATCAAAACAAGTCGCCAGATATTAGAAAATCACAAAGAAAAGCATTCATAAAAAGAAAAAAATTTAAAGCCAAGATTGTATTTAGAGAACTTATTAAATCAACAAAATGAGATGGGTCCTAAAAAGAGAATCTAGAGAAAGACAAGCATGATCAATCGAAGGTTACTATTATAGACACAGTAGGGATAGAGAATACCAATGACTAGGTAAGAGATTGAGAATAAGAAAAATTGAAGATTTTCAAAAGCAACAAATGAAAGGGAATGAAGGGTTTTCTCACCGTATAATGCAACTTGCCACACCGTTAGATCAAATAAATGATCAATTATCCTCGATCAAATAGTCCAACAAAAAATAGCACTCTGTTGCTATTACACTAATGGTTATAAAAAGGTGTGTGCATTTAATGCGATAATGATGATACGGGCAAACAAAATGACACAATAGAGACTGATCATGTTTATGTCAGAATTTGGTTTGTATGGAGAATCCCAGATTTTGGCCAACGGGGAGTGAATTCGCGGATCCAATGCTACTTCTTGAAATGCGAAGAGAGAGAGTGAGAGGAAGAAGGAGAAGGTGGTGCAGTGTTTTTAATGTGGTTCGACTAAATCTGGGCGGTACCGAACCCTATGTCCATGGCGGAGCTTTTATTTATACTTGGAAGAGATTTTGACAGAGTTTTGGCATACAAATTTCTGGTCTCTTCTCCCCTTTCTAACAATGTAATCCTATTTTTAGAGGAAGGAAAAGTTACATAAAGTAAATATAAGCTACAGTTGAGTTACATCAAGAAATAAATGGAAAAGACAATAAGAACTCTGCAGTCTAGCTGTTGAAGGTTTTTATCTACCGGGTACGCCCCTCTTGTTGGTTGTGGATTAGCATCTGGATGCATCTGCCTTATGATCCCGTATTGTCATGTGGGATGCCCATCCTTGCAAGCTAGGTTCCTTAGCTCGGGGATGCTGGTGTAGGTCGCTATAGTGAGCTCAATGTCACTATAGTGGGATAGCGAGCTTAGGCAGTGTTGGCAACTGCTTGGCAAGCTAATCTTGTGGTGACCTTGTTGTGTCACTTTCTGGCAGCAAATGAGATACGATAAGTGAGGTGGAGCTTACTGGGTGTCCTTAGCGAGCTGGGTGACTTAGCCTCTACCGTGCTCAAGTTTATCTCATTCTTTTGAGGTTGTTTTTTACCTATAACATAAGCCCCCCAACTCTCGATTTGCTTTGAAGATCGGGAGTTGCAAGTTTGTTGAGGTTTTGTTCATATCTCCAGTCAGAGTCCTTGCTTGACCAGATTGTCATTTCAGATGTCTTTTCGTTCTGCTTCGGGCCATACTTTTTTCTATTAGCAGATCTCGGCCATTGGCACTAACACTCATTTTGGGCCGTTAGATGAAGATTAGCCAATTATTTTTTGGATCTTTTGGTGGACTAAGTTGGTCTTTTTATACCCTGAGGGGCTTCTTCTTTCGCCTCAGAGAAGTTTAATGGAAGAGGCTGAAGAGCCCCCTGCATCTTTGGTGCCTTAGCTTCTGGTGAAGCTTGATGAGGCATGGATGGCCTGTTGTAGAGTGTTGGGAGGCATGGATAGCCTGTTGCACGTGGCTTCACCGCAGGATCCATTTGGCGAGCTCTTGGGGAGTCTTGTGCTGATCTTGGGTCATCTTCCCTAGCTCCCTTCATAGAATCCAGCATGGCTGTTGGGACTCTTGGTGTCCTTTTAAGCTAAGTGGGTTTGGTCCAGGAGGAATTGTTAATCGGGTATGGGAAGACTACAGGAGTGGAGTTGTTGGTCTTCTTACTGGTGGGAGTTTGCCTCTTGGTTTGGCTAGCTCATCGCTTTCTTGTCGGAATGGTAGTATTAGGCTTATAGGCTTGTTGCTTTTGTTTCTGCATTTCTTCTTCATTTGATGTAATTTTGCCTCCTTAAGGCTTTTCAAAGTATAATCTCTTCTGTATGGCTTTTGAAAGTTGTCATGGATGCTTCATGCATCATTGCTTGTCTTTCATTTGGTTGCCTTCAGCAAATGAGAATTAGGTTGCATGCGAGCTACAACTGATGAGAAATCAGGTGTGAAAATTGTGATTTTCTGGCTATTTGTTGGCTGTGAACATGCGTGCTGCATGAGAGCTGTGACAAGTTTACTTTGGTGTTCCTACCATGAAGCTAGCTAGTCCTCCATCATTTTAATTTGAATATGAAGTCGAGGTAGGCTCTAGGGCCATCTCACCCTCAGATGTGAGGTAGGTTCTGGGTCGTCTCACCCTCGGACAGGTTTCGTTTTTGTCTGTGCTATCACGAGGTAGGCTCCGGGCCATCTCACCATTAAACACGAGGTAGGCTCTAGGCTGTCTCACCCTTAGACAGGTTTTATTATAATTAGGATGATAGCTCGTCATATAGCGAGGTCGCACGTCCGTACCACAATGAGTCTATTGCTTTAGTGGCCAGCGAATTTGTACTCTCGATCGCAATTCATGGGACTTAGTTTGCTTTTAATGTATTGATGGGGTAGGCCTTGCGCCGTCTCACCCCCGGATGAATCCTTGCAATGGCGGAGTGAAAAGTCACTGTCTGGATAGTGCTTTTTTGACCAATCGACTGTAAATTACATTGATTCAATATGGAATGATTGATACAACTTATCATCATTGATCTCAGGAAATCATTATAGGATTAGTATATGGTCCTAATAGAGGGCTCTGGCTCTCAGGTAGCGATCCGCTGAGCCTATTAAACTCACTGCTCTGGTGATCTTACTACGTAATGTTGTAGTCGGCCTCTTCTGATGAGGTCTTCGATGGCATCTTTCAATGCCCGACATTCTGAGGTGGTGTGTCCAACCTCATTGTGATAAACAAAGAACTTGCTCGGATCTCTGGACTTGGTGGAGGCTTTCATTGTTCTGGGCCTTCTAAAGTCCTCGTTGTGCTTTTTTGTAGCAAAAATTTTATCCTGCGTGTCAGACAGGACGCTACAGCTTTTGAAGCGACCTTCAGGTCGTTGGGGCTTCACCTTCTTTATGAGCTGAGGAGTGGGGTAGTCATGACCCTCGCAACCCTTCTTTTTGCTCATGAAAGGACTATTGGGGTCCACTTTCTGCTTAGGTTCCTTCATTCTGAAGGTTTCTTCCCATCTTATTTGTTCGGTAGCTCGCTCATAGAATTCAACGAGGTCTCGAACTGGGGACTTGTAGATGCTTTTGTACAGCTTTCCATCTTTATGAAGTCCCGTGGAAATGGTTGTTAAGAGGCTTTCCTCCATTGTTTGGTTCTGTGTTTCAGGCTGAAGGGTGGAGCTTTCTACTTATTGCGAGCCCCCCAGTTGCTGACTGTCACGATCTTTGTGAGTTTCCCTTTGGGCTTCTTTACGAAGCTGTTGGAGCTGTGTCATGATTTCTTCTTGTTTTTATGCGCTCTGAGCTTGAGCCTGCGCCAATGCTTTGATAGTTTCAACTAGCTCTCTTATCGTGCTTTCAAGCGCTGGGCGGGGTTGGCCGAGCATTTGAGCCTCTTGAGTTTCAGGGGCAGCAGTGGAATACTGGTGAGCCCTTACAATGGGAGTGTCCGCTAATTGGAGGGCTAGAGTGGTTAAACTCTGAGTAGTTCTTCCTCTCGCCATTATTAAGCTACAATGGAGACTTCAGAGAGCAGATGGATCCCCACAGACGACGCCAAAGATGTTGATGTCAGAATTTGGTTCTTACAAAGAATCCTAGATTTTGGCCAACGGCGAGTGAATTCGTGGATCCAATGCTACTTCCCGAAGTGCGAAGAGATGGAAGGAGAGGAAGAAGGAGAAGGTGGTGCAGTGTTTTTAACATGGTTCGGCTAAATCCGGGCGGTAGTAGACCCTACATCCATGACAGAGCTTTTATTTATACTTGGAAGAGATTTTTACAGAATTTTGGCATACAAATTGCTGGTCTCCTTTCCCCTTTCTAACAATGTAATCCTATTTTTAAAGGAAGGAAGAGTTACATAAAATAAATATAAGCTACAGTTGAGTTACATCAGGAAATAAATGGAAAAGACAATAAGAACTCTGCAGTCCGGCTATTGCAGACTTTTGTCTATGAGGTGGGCCCCTCTTGTCAGTTGTGGATTAGCATCTGGATGTGTCTGCCTTGTGATCCTGCATTGTTAAGTGGGATGCCCATCCTCGTGAGTTAGGTTCCTTAGCCCAGGGATGCTGGGGTAGGTCGCTGTAGCAAGCTTGATGTCACGATAGCAGGATAGTGAGCTCGAGTAGGGTTGGTAACTGCTTGGCGAGCTGATCTTGTGGTGACCTCATTATGTCACTTTTTGGCAGCAAACGAGATGTGATAAGTGAGGTGGAGCTCATTGGGTGTCCTTAGTGAGCTAGGTGACTTAGCCTCTATTGGGCTCGAGTTTGTCTCATTCTCTTGAGGCCATTTTCTTGGCTATAACAGATCACAACCTCTAACTTTTACTAGCAAGCTTCAGTTCCTAGTCTATGGATCGCACTGAGAGCTGGGGGCTATATTGTAGGTAATTTTACATAAATGGGCTGGCAAAAGCCCAATGGACAGACTTAGATAACAAAGGCTCAGCTCATTTGGATTAAGGCCACCAGACCAAGATAATAGGTTACTGAATGTAAGCCAAGATCGCTGGTCAACATGGGTTAAGCAATAATCTTAGGTCATGAAGGAAAGGTCTAGTTCATAGCTCACTGCTCATTGAAAGAGTCATCAACAATCGAAAAAGTCCGTCCAGTCTCCTATTCTACCCAGAGTCTGTTATAACCGTCTATCCTAATCTACTATGTAATCCTAATCAAGTCGTGATACTTATCCATTATAGATTTACATGTAAATTGTAATTCCCCGATCATTATAAAAGGCGATGAAATCATTATATATGGGCAATAACAATCATCAGATATAATACACTCAGCAAAGAGTAATAAAAGCCGTGGACGTAGGGGTCAATAATTGACTTTAGCCAAACTACGTTAAAAACTCCTGGTATCTTCTTGTTCTTCCTCTCTTTCTTTCTCCCTTTTTATACTCATTCTACAGCTTAGGGTTCAGAATTTGGGTTGATCGAATTTTATTGTCAACAGTGCCAAACAATTTTTAAATTGATATAAAATTTAACAAATGTGATTGATATGCTTAATGTTTCAAATCCGATGAGAGATTTGATAAGAAATTCATTTATAGAATCCTTCTAAGAGCTTCTTAACATTGGAGAATGATTGTCAAAGTTTGACATTGCAAATTCGGTAAGAGGCTGCTTTCAACTGAGATATTAATATGTTGGAGTTTAGAGTTGGGAGCTTTGCTACACGTAATCTAATTTACCAATACACGTAATGATTTGAAAATGCTCAAAGGAGGAAAAAAAACACTAATTTCAAACTTATTGAATTATTAAAACCCTTTTGATGGATTGACTTAAAACATATTTAGTCATCCATAGTCACTTTGTCCCATTTGTTATCCTCTATCCCTTTTTCTTTGTTGAAAGCATATACCCACTAGAAACCCCTGAAAATAGCATTTTATAATTAGTGTTAGAGTTTAAGTTTTTTCTAAGATGTGCCTCGACAAATATTTTGCCTTCTGTGTGTTAATTCTGTAATGCAGCTTCTAATGGTGTTAGATGTAAAGTAGCAAGGTTACTTGTTGTAAGATAGTTGTGTATAAGCATGTTGCATTAGATGAAGTTAGTGCACTTTTCAGTAATCTATATATATATTAATAAATGAGTGAAAGCAAGTATGTTGTTCTGCTGCAAAATTGAGTTTTACTTTCTTTCCTTATGCTCTCCAAATTTTAACAATTAGATAGGCTAGACTTCTGCAGTTTGAAAGCTAATTCCACCAAATTATGGTTTTGAAAGCAATCATCCATTATTAAAATAGAGTAATGGAGAAGTTTAGAATGTCATTTGCTAGTTGTTTTCTATATTCCTTTATGAGAACCTCTGTTCCATTAGACAGTATACTTCCAGGTCAATCAATCAAAGATGGTGAGACTTTCGTATTAGCTAGTGGAACTTTTGAACTGGGATTCTTTAGCCCTGGAAATTCAAAAAATCTATACTTGGGCATATGGTACAAGAATATATTTCCTTTAATAGTTTTTTGGGTGGCTAACTGAGAAATTCCACCAAATTATACCTCAACAGTCTTACAAGTAAATGATCATGGAGTACTTGTACATCTCAATGCAACAAATAGTAGTGTTTGGTCATCCAATACGTCAAGAACAACAGAGAATCCAATTGCACAGCTCTTGGACTCTGGAAATCTTGTCATGAAAAATGGACGCAATACAAATCAAGAGCACCTTTTGTGGCAGAGTTTTGATTATCCTTGTGAGTCGTTATTATTGCCGGGGATGAAGCTAGGATAAAATCTTGTAACTAGTCTAGACAGATTTCTATCATCTTGAAGAAGTGCTGATGTCCTAGTCCTGGGGTGTACGTGACAAAAATAGATCTTCTAGGATATTCATAATTACTTCAAATGAAGGGATCTATGACAAATGCTAGAGCAGCATAGTGGAGTGGCCTTGGTTTTACAGGATATCCAATAAGATCGAATTCAATATATAAATCTGATTTCATGTTGAATAAGAAAGAGGTCTATTATGAGAACCAACTACTTAATAAATCACTTTTCACCAAATATCTGACGAATCCTTCTGGCGCAGGTAACGTTTAGTTTGGATAAGGAAAACAAGTAGTTGGGAGCTTGCCATATCCTACCTCACAGACCAGTTTGGAAATTATGGTTTGTGTGGTGGAAATTCAATCTACGATTTGACTAGCAATCCAATATGTGCATGCTTGAAGGATTTCTTCCCAAAAATCAAGAAGAATGGAATATGTTATATTGGTCTAATGGATGTGTTCTGAGGACTAATCGGGATTGTAATAAAAATGATGCGTTAAAGACGTAGACAAACAAGCAATTGCCAGACATGTCTTCTTCCTAGTTTAGTAAGACCATGGGCATTGACGAATGTTAGAAATCATGTCTTGAAAACTGTTCCTGTATAGCATATGCAAATTTGGATACTCATAATGGAGGGAGTGGCTACTTACTTTGGTTTGATGATGTTGACATTGGATTTTGGTTCTGACCTAAACTCCGGCCAACGGGGGATTCTTTTGGAATCTCAAGCTGTTAATCGATTCAAATATAGAAAATCAACAAAACACATAAAGGGGAGGGAAGAGTAGCGAGAGAACATAAGAGTTTACTGTGGTTCAGCCAAATCTAGACAACACCAGACCCTACGGCCACGGTAATGTATTGATCGGAAAAAATTTCTATAGAGTTTTGGTATCCAGGTCTCCCCTTTACAGTTCATCTCCTTCTTGTATTTATAGAGGAGAGGAGGTTACAATTGTAATTTTACATGTAGTAAATCTATTACATCAGTATTTAATGTACAAGACTCGAATAGACAAACTGAATCCTGAAATTTGGCTACTGCAGATTGCCTCCTGCAGGTGGGCCCTATGTGTCTGCAACGTAGAGTGTGATTTTGTAGTTTTTTTTTTGTCTAGCAAGCTCTCGAGTTGTAGATCATATTTTGCTAACTAGATTCCTTCGTATGGGGAAGTGTCGGTTCCTTTGCGATGACGAGGTTGAGCTCGTTCTATCAGGGATGAGCTCAAGCTGAGGAGGTCACTCCGCGACATGAACTGAAGACATAGAGCTCTGAATGCTCTTCGTGCAGGTTATTCGTCGTGCTCGAGTCGTTTACTAACCCTTCAAACATGATTCGGATTTCTCATATAATATAAGCCCCCCAACTCCTCATTTGGACTTGTATAGCTCCAGATATGGCCTAATGAATGCTTAGAGGTCTGGCTGCTTGAGACAAGCTAAGGTAGCATTCTAATTTTGGCTTCAACTCCAAATTCAGATAGCCAATTGTGAGATTCAGCCTTGAAGGTCTTCATGAAGGTTGTAGAGCTATGTCTTAGCTTTCCTATAACATAAAAATCACATTAATTGGACAAGTGTAGCTCAAGTTATAACCAAAACACACAAACTACTCAACAAAGCCAAATTCTACAGAATTTCTTCTAATGAATCCAGTTGACATCACACTATGAATATACAATAACACAGCTGAAAGTAAGTAATTTTGGACCTTAAAAATCTTAGTGAGAGGACAATTAAATGAGTAAAATATTTTGTTATCACCGATCTCGTGGCCAAATAAGTAGATAAGTACACATGAGAGCTGTGAAGTAATTAGATAAGTTCACATGAGAGCTGCAAAATAATTAGAGTGAGCAATCTTATGCTCAGGCCGATCTTATGGCCAAATAAATAGATAAGTTTGCATGAGAGCTGCAAAATAATTAGAGTGAGCGATCTTGTGCTCAGGCCAATCTCGTGGCCAAATAAGTAGGTAAGTTCACATGAGAGCTGCAAAATGAGAATTGGCCAATCTTGTGGCGGGGTGATCTTGTGCCTAAATAAAGGAGGTTAGTCGATTTTGTGGCCGGGGTGATCTTGTGCCCGAATAAAGGAGGTTGGCCGATCTTGTGCCCAAATAAAAAGGTGACCGATCTTATGGCTAGGGCGATCTAATGCCTAAAAAAAAAGTTCCACTTAGGCGAGTTACCTATTTGAAGAAATCTCCAAATCAGTAAAGATATTCAAAATGTTTACATAAATCAAAAAAATTACAGAGATTTAATAGATAGTCTTGATAGTAAGAGATTATTCTTGCTTGGGATCCTGCCGAGATAGTCCAAGCCACTACATGTAAGGTTGCACAACATAGTCTTGCAAGTGACCTCTTTTGATGAGATCTTCGATAGTGTCCCTTAGCACCTATCATTTCAAGGTAACATGCCTAAACTTGTTGTGATATGCACAAAATTTCCCTCTGTTAAGTCTAGATTTATTGGGAGTCTTCAAAGGTGGAGGCTCTCCGAAATCTTCTTTATCCCTTTCCATTACGAAAATCTTGTCTTGGGCACCCGACTAGAAGCTATAGGTGCTGTGGCAACCTGAAAATGGGGGTCATTCATCCTTGCCCTTCTTTGTGAGCTGATGATAGAAACTATCATTTTCGTCTCCACAGTTACCCCTTTTGTTGCCTTGGGCTGAGCTACTTGCCTCTGGCTTGTGCAGACTGAAAGTCTCTTCCCATCTGATCTACTTCACAGCTTGCTCGTAAAATTTACCCAAGTTGCTAACTAGGGATTTGTACAAACTTTTGAATAGCTTTCCATCTCTACGAAGTCCCACTGAAATGACAGTCAGAATGGCCTTATTTGAGGGCTTTTTGACATTGTTAATCTCGCGCCTGAAGCAGGCAATATAGTCTTTCAACGTTTTGTGCTTACTTTGGAAGACCATGGCGAGATGGCATGGGGGCGCAAGCTGCTTCTTCAGCACCCTGTACTGATTGATGAACTTGTCCTAGCACTCCTCCCAACTGCTAATGCTGTGAGTTGGGAGGCTCTTGAGCCACATTTGAGGGACTTCACCTAACGTAGCGGGGAAGACGTGACACCTGATCAAGGGGTTGCAAGTTTGAAGATCCATTTGGATGTTGAACAGATCTAGATGGTTATGTGAATCACTATCTCCAACGTATAGCGGAATGGCTGGAATTTTGAGTTTACGTTGGAGGGATTCTTCCTCGATATCCCTAGAGAAAGGAGTTTGTTCCCTGAAGTGAACTTGGCCATTTCAAGTTTGAGGGTGCTCCTCCAAATGCTTTACTCTTTGAAGGAGGTCTTCTACCAAGTCATCCAAGCCCCCCAGTCATGGGTTAGAGACTTGGTGGCTTGATTCACTTTTTCGGCCATACGAATGGTGATTCGAAGTCCATTCTCGGTCAGTTTCACCAGAGCACTTAAACTCGGGTGCGATAGGCTCAGCCCATCCTTGCACATTCTGAGCTTGTGCTTGTAGTAACATGGTGACCATTTTAGCTAGCTCTCCCATCACGTGTTTAAGTTTTTCCTGATGTTGGAGCCAGGCTTGTAATCCATCGGTGCCATTGGCAGTGAAAACTGGTTGTACAGAGCTGGCTGGGGGAATGCCAATGGTTATTCCGATGATAGGAGCGGTGAAGGAGTCTATCGTCGAGACATGACCCTCTAGAGGATGGGGTTGCACATTTGAAGTTCTGGTAGCTCTTCCCTTACCCATTACAGTAGGAAATGAACCAGAACAGGTGAGATCCCCATAGACGGCACCAAAATGTTGATGTTGGATTTTGGTTCTGACCTAAACTCTGGCCAATGGGGGATTCTTTTGGGATCTCAAACAGTTAACCGGTTCAAATATAGAAAATCAACAAAACACATAAAGGGGGAGGGAAGAGCAGCGGGAGAACACAAGAGTTTAACATAGTTCGGTCAAATTCAGACGGCACCAGACCTATGTCCACGGTAACGTATTAATTAGAAAATATTTCTATAGAGTTTCGGTATCCAGGTCTTCCCTTTACAGTTCATCTCCTTCCTATATAGAGGAGAGGAGGTTACAATTATAATTTTACATGCAGTAAATCTATTACATTAGTATTTAATGTATAAGACTTGAATAGAAAAACTGAATCCTGAAATTCGGCTACTGCGGATTGCCTCCTGTAGGTGGGCCCCGTGTGTCTACAGCACAGAGTGTGATTTTTTTGTTGTTTTTTTGTCTAGCAAGCTCTCGGGTTGCAGATCGCATTTTTCTAACTAGATTCCTTCGTATAGGGAAGTGTTGATTCCTTCGCGATGACGAGGTCAAGCTCACTTGTCGGGGACGAGCTCGATCTGAGGAGGTCGCTCCGTGACATTAACTAGAGACACAACACTCTGAGTGCTCTTCGCACAAGATATTCACCGTGCTCGGGTTGATTACTAACCTTTCAAACATGATCTAGATTTCTCATATAACAGATCATCTCATCGTGTTGGTCATTTAGAAAATCAAAATGCAAAGATAACAAGCATAAGATATTTTTAAGGCTGCTAAAATCTACATTTTATTATTGATACAACATAATAAAAATTGAATTGCAGAAAAATCTAAATAAAAAATTGAATTGCAGAAAAATCTACTACATATTGAACAAATCAATTAAGTGCCTAAAAAATAGCATAATGTGATGGTCATAATCCTGATAACCACCTTGACTTTTTTTTCTCCCAAAAATAAAACAAAGAAAATAGATTCTGTTAGCAGCTTCATGAGTTATGCCAATCAACAATCCTCCTTAATTCTAGAGTTGCATACTCCAAACTTTTGTCTCTAAAATTCAAATCTAACCTTAGGAAGTGCCTTTGTTAGGATGTCAATACTTTGATTTTCTGTTTTGTAGTGGATTAGCTGCACTTCTCCTTCCTTTTGTATCTCTCTTAGAAGATAAAACTTTATCTTGAAGTGTTTTGTTTTGCCATGGAATACCAGATTATTGGCAATTGAAATTGTAGCTTGGTTGTCCACAAATATCTATATGCTTTCTTCTTGATCCATATGTAAATCTATCATGAGTTTCCTGATCCAAAGAGTTTGATTCACAGTAGCAGTAGTAGCTTTATATTTTGCTTCTACTCTTGATTGAGCTATGACTTCCTATTTTTTAGAACACCATGAGAAAATTCCAGAATCAGGACTAAAACAATAATTTAAGGTGTTTCTCTTATCATCAACACATTTAGTCTAATCATTATCAGAATAACCATCAAGACTAAAATTTGTAACTTGACTAAACCTTATTCCATAATCAACTGTGCCCTTAACATATCTGAGAATTCTTTTTACTAGTTGAAAATGAATTTCACTAGCATAGTGCATGTACCTTGATAAGAAACTCACTGCATGCATGATATCTATTATGGGTAATTTTGGAACCATACAAATGTGCTGGCAAAAGCTCAAGGGACAAGTCCAGCTGATAAGGACTTAGTTTATCCAGGATTGAGGTCACTAGAGCAAAGCATCAGGTAGCCAAATGCAAACTTAGTTCACTAGTCAACCAAGGTCAAAGTAGCAACCTCAGGTTATTAAGTATGAGACCTAGTCTGCAACTCGAAGTACGTTTTCCTAGCTATCAATCGGAGGAAATATATTTAGTTGCCTATTTTAATAGAAATCCATTATTATCCGTTATATAATCAATTCATGATTCTCTTCCGTTATTGAATTACATTCAAACTATAACACTCTAGCTACTATAAAGGGGGATAAAATCATTGTACAAGGGGAAAATCAACATATACTGTTACTCTGTCAAAATATATAGAGCAATGAACAATCATGGACGTAGGCATTGGGATTTAGGCCTAACCACATTAAAAACTCTTTGGTATCTTCTTGTTCTTCCACTCTCTCTTTTTCTATCTTGTGATTTTACACTTTCAATTTGTAGTTTGGGTCTTTGGACTTTAGTTGACCAAATTCACATGTCAACATTTTAGCACTAGAAGGAAGGCCCTAAACTGCATCCTCCTTAATTTTCTATCCAATTGCAATGGCTAAAGGAAGAACCACCAGGAGTTCTGATGCTGCAGTTGACCAGCCTAAGGGTCACATGGAATAATAGCGGGATGTATTACCAGGTGAAGGCCTGGTTCTTCCTATGGTAGGCACTTTCACCATCCCTACCATAGTTATTGCTATTGGCATGCCCCTATTGGCCTCTTACCAACCTACTGCTATTGTTCTTGGGACTGGTGGAGTGCAAGTGTAGCATTAGCGTCAAAAAGCGCTTACGAACATAGTGAAAGAGTTGGTTGAGGCAGTTAGAGCACTGGCTCAGGCATAAGCTTAGGGCACACAAAAGTAGGTTGAGGTTGCTACTCCCAAAAAAGTACTCCAGCAGCCACAGGAAGGAGCACAAGAGGAGAGGGCAATCAGAGAAGTGGCACACTCAATCAATTCACTCTTCCAACTTATGGCCAAGATCGGAAGTTTGCCAAGTTCAAGAGGATGATGATGGAGATAATCAGTGACATTGGGGTTCGCATTAAGTTAGAGGCTTGAACAGGACTAGTCAGGGACATATTTCAGATCAATACTCACTAGGTCATGAGCATAGGAGAAGGCATAAAACCTCAGATCATGACTCCCATAACCAAGGGACTATAAAGAGCCAGCGATCTTCCAGCTATCAATTTGAGGAATAGGACCATATGGTAGAAGAGCTGCTTTAGAGGGTATAACAATTAGAAGAATGCCCTCAGGCTAAAGATTGTTGAGATCATTATGAGGGGAGGACGCCATTCACCAGGGAAATTAAGACAGAGCCTTTCCCTCACAAGTTCAAGATTCCCACTATCTCGCAATACAATGGGGATAATGACCCATACAACCACCTGAATGTATTCAATGTATAAATGGATCTTTAGATGACCAATTCTTTGGTTAAGTGCCATGTCTTCCTAACCACTCTAGGAGACATACCTTAAACATGGCTCAGAAGTCTCCTAACTGGCAGCATTGATAGTTGGGAAGAGTGCTAGAGAAGATTCATCAACCAATACAAGGCATTGAGAAGTCAACTTGCACTGTCCTACCATCTCGCAATGGTCTTTTAGCGGAAGAACAAATCACTAAAAGACTACATCACCATGTTCATACCCGAGGTCGGTAATGTGGAGACTCCCTTAGATGAGAGTATCCTAATAGCGATCTTAATAGGACTCCGCAAGGATGAAAAGTTATATGAGAGTATATATAACCCTCCGGTGAGGGACCTAGGCGAGTTTTATGAGCAAGTTACCAAAGTCATCAAGTGGGAGGAGACCTTTAGCCCTAAGAAGTCCAATTAAAAGGACGAGGCGAGTAGATCCGACTAGAATAAAAAGAGGAGCAATGGTGGGAATGACAAGGAGAGTCAAAAGGATAGCTCCGATAATCAAGTTGCAAAGAAGCCCGATAAAAAGTGATCGTAGTGTCAATGTCGCCATAATAGCTATAACATCCTATCAGACACTCCTAAGATGCATAGATGGTCACAATTGTGACATAGTCCTAAAGAAGATTCACGCTGGCCATCTCGGGAATCATGCTAGGGGCTATCGTTAGCTTAAAAAGCACTTCAGTAGGGATTCCACTAGCCTACAATGAAACAGAATGCCATTGACCTTGTTAGGAAGTGCAACAAGTGCTAGAGGTTCATCAAGGTCCCATGAGTTCCACCAGCCTACCTATAACAGATGGTCAATCCATGGCCCTTCATGATCTGGGACATGGACCTAATTTGACCACTCTCAATAAGTTGTGAGAGGTTCAAATACGCAGTGGTTGCTATGGGTTATTTCAACAAGTGGGCAGAGGCAAAGGAACTAGTAGAGATCTCTACCTCGAAGATTAAAAAGTTCTTGTGGACTAACATTATTTGTAGGTTTGGAGTTCCTTAGCAGATCATCACTAACAATGGGACCTAATTTAACAATGAGTAGTTTATCAAGTTCTGCAACGATCTCAAGATTGTGAAGAGTTTCTTAGTTGTAGACCATCCTTAGGCCAATGGACAAGTCGAGGCTATTAACAAGATCATCAAATAGATCTTGATGATGAGGTTAGAGGCCAAGAAAGGAATATAGGTAGATGATTTGTAGAAGGTGCTTTGGGCTTACAAAACCACAGCTCATAGCACTATAGGTGAAACTCCATTCTCAATGGTGTATGGATTCAAGGCCATGATTCTAGTAGAACTTGAGGTAGCTTCACAACGAAGAGCTACATTTAATCCAGAAGATAACAATTAGCTACTCACTGTAAACCTTGACCTTGCAGAAGAGATAAGAGAAATAGCTCACCTTAGGATCATGACCTATCAGCAACAAGTCACAAGGCACTACAATAGGAAGGTCCAAGTTTGGGACTACAAAATTGGTGATCCTGTATTGCACCTCATTCTTCCTAGAGCCTGTGAGGCTAGTGACGAGACATTAGGTCTGAACTGGGAAGGCCATACATCATCAAGGAAGACTTGGAAAATGGAGTTTATCACTTAACAAATATGAATGGAGCTGAAGTTTTATGAGCTTCGAATGCTAAACGTTTGCACCATATTTTCAAGCTTGCCCTTCTAATCCTGTAATGTTCAAGAAGTAAGTTATTCTCAGGGTTAAAAGAGTCATGGTTTGCTAGTTGAGGTGCATTTATGTTAACCTATGTGTTATTGTTTACGACCTACTGGGCATTCACCTTGATTGATATTTACAAAGTCATGATTTGCTAACCGAGGCACATTCATGTTAACCTTAGCTTGACTAATATTTATAAAGTCATGGTTTGCTAGCTAAGGCACATTCATGTTAACCTATGTGTTATCGTTTGTGACTTACTGGGCATTCAACTTGACTAATATTTACAAAGCCATGGTTTGCTAGCTGAGGCATATTCATGTTAACCTATGTGTTATCATTTGTGATCTATTGGGCATTCAACTTGGCTAATATTTATTAAGTCATGGTTTATGAGCTAAGGTGAATTCATGTTAACCTTTAAGTTATTTTTTGTGACCCACTAAGCATTCAACTTGGCAAGAAAATTATAAAAGAAGTTCATCAAAAACCTTGTTCAATGATGTGAATGTACATATGAAAATTCAAAAAATGAAACTCAAAATTATAGGAGTCTAAACAATGGCATGACAGATCGCAGTCACTAGCTTTTACTAGCAAACTACAGCTCCCAGTTAGCAGATCGCACTGAGAGCTAGGGGGCCAATGTTGTGGGTAATTTTGGAACCATACAAATGGGTAGTAAAAGTTAATGGATAAGTCCAGTTGATAAGGACTTAATTCATCTAGGATTGAGGTCGTTGGAGCAAGGTATTATGTCACTAAATGCAAACTTAGATCACTGGTCAACCAAGGACAAAGTAGCAACCTCAAGTTGTTGAGGACGAGGCCTAGCCCGTAGCTTAAAGTACACTTTCCCAGCCATCAATCTAGGAAAATCCATTCAATTGCCTATTTTAATGAAAATTCATTATTATCCGTTATGTAATCAATTGATGATTCTTTTCTATTATTGAAATACATTTAAACTGTAACACCCTAGTCACTATAAAGGGGGATGAAATCATTGTACAAGGAGGGATGATCAATATATACTATTACTTTGCCAAAATATATAGAGAAATGAACAATCGTGGACGTAGGCATTAATTTAGGTTGAATCACGTTAAAAACTCTATGGTATCTTCTTGTTCTTCCTCTCTCTCTCTCTCTCTCTCTATCTTGTGATTTTACACTCTAAATTTGTAGTTTAGGGCTTTGGAATTTAGTTGATCAGATTCACATGTCAATAATATCTGGCTTGGTTGTAGTCAAATACATAAGGCAACCTATTAGACTTTTGTATGGCCTTTCATCAACCTTTTCAGCTCTATCTTCTCTACAAAAGTTCTCATTTTAATTCAATGAAGTTGCATTTAGCTTACACTCTTCCATGTTGAACTTCTTGAGGACTTCATTTGCATATTTTTGCTGGCATACAAATATTTCATTTTGCTTTTGTTGTACCTGCATACCAAGGAAGAATATCATCCTCCTAAGGTCTGTCATTTCAAAGACATCTTTCATTTCTTCTTTAAACTTATCAATTCGCTTCTTATTGATTCCTGTAACAAGCAACATATAGAGATACCACAAGTATTTCATTATCAACCTTCATAATATATAAAGTAAATTCACTCAGAGTCTTTTCAAAGCCTAGGTTTACTACATGTACATTAGTTTTGCTGTATTAAGACCTTGGTGCCTGTTTTAAAACATACAGGGCCTTTTTCAGTTGATATACCTTCTCTTTTTGTCCTTGAATAATAAATCCTTCAAGTTGCTCCATGAAAGTTTCTTCCTCTAGTATCCATTCAGAAAGGTTGACTTAACATCCATTTGATGTATAATCCAACCCTTTTATGTAGCAAAGGCCAATAACATTCTTATGGTATCCAACATGGCAATTGGGGTAGAAGTTTCAAACAAATCTATCCCAACCATTTAGGGATGTCCCTTAACAACAAGCCTTGCCTTATTCTTGTTCACAGAACCATCATAGTTAAGCTTGCTCCTATAAACCCATTTGACTCCTATAGCTTTCTTCTGTTTAGCTCTATCCACCAACTCCTATGTAACTACCCATTTCTAATCAGTTGTAGCTTCTTTATATCATTTAGGCTCCATTACAGCAACATTACACCTCTAATAAATGTCAAAGAGTAATCTAGTTCCTCTAATAGGTTTTTCATTCGCATTATGATTCTCCCCTTGTAAGTCAATCTTCTTGTTATTTTCCTAGTTCCAGGTATCTAATTCAAGGAACTGGACATCCTAGTTGACAACTACTTTGTTGCATTGTGGTAAATAGATCCTATAGTCCTTTGAAACTAAGCTATAGCTTACAAAGATCCCAAGTTCTACTTTCTTGTCCAATTTGTCTCTATTAACTTAAGGAATATAAGAGAAGCACATCTAACTAAATGTCTACATATTAAGCAACTTTGATTTATAGCCATACCATGGTTCAAATGGAATCCTTTTCTGGAAAGCTTTTATTGGCAATTTGTTTAGTAGAAAGACTATTTTGTTTGCAACCTTAGCCTAGAACTTCTTTGGTAGCCCTTTGTTGTGAAGCAAACACCTAGTCATTTCCACAATCATCCTGTTTTTCCTCTCTACATCACCATTATGCTGAAGAGTGTAAGGTGTAGTTAATTGGTGTTTAATGCTAGCATCTTCACAAAATTTGTTAAATTTTTCAAAAGTATATTTAGTTCCATTGTCAGACTTGATCGCCTGCATTTTACATCTGCTTTGAGTTTCCACCTAAGCTTTAAACTTCCAAAAGATTTTAATAACCTCAGATTTAAGCTTCATAAAATAAATTCAACTCATTCTTGTGTGATCATCAATGAAAGTAATATAATATTTATTGTCATTCTATGGTGGTATTTTTATAGGTCCTCTCATAACTATTTGTATTAATTATAGCTTTTGTGTAGCACTCTGAGCCTTGTTTTGTGAAAAAGGGAGCCTTTTCTACTTCTCATACTGACAGGTAGCATAGGTAGGAAGCTCCTTCTCTAATTTAGGTAGACCTTTCACAAGATTATTCTTTTCTTGAAGAGCAAAGCAACTTGATGGAAATGCCCTAATCTCTTGTGCTAAAGCACTACATTGCTATTTTCTTTGTGTATTGCAGCTTCCTCCTCTTTTATCAAATCCAAGGCAAAGCTTTTTCCTTTCATTTGAACTTTGAACACCTTTTTGCCCTCTGCATCTTTAATCATGTTGTTTTTGTCTTCAAATAACACCTTATAGCCTTTTTCCAACAACTGAGCAACACTGAAAAGGTTTTTATTAATTTTAGGAACATATAAGAGATCGTAAATGAATTTCAAACCTATGTGGCCTTCAATTGCCACTATTCCTTTTCCTTTTACTACAATGTGTGCTCCATTTTCAATTGTGACTTTAGAGATGGCAGTTTTGTCAAGCTCTCTAAAGAGGTCTTGATACTGTCTGTAAGCCAGCTTTCTGTGGAGCTGTTAGTGGCAAAGCATGATACCACAAATAACTATTCCTCTTGAGGTTGATCCTTAGTAGCCTTGGCTTTTCCTTGTTACTATTAAGACTTACATATTCTTTCCATGTATCTTGACTAGCCACACTTGTGACATCTTGTATCTGGCCGCCACCAACACTTCTTTTATGGATGATCAGTGTTTTTTCTTTTTCTTTTTTTTTTGTAGTAGGAACAAGGTGGAAAGATTTAAGTGTTATTGCTTTGGTTATTATTTTTGTTATTTCTAAAGCTTTCTACATTTTTTTTTGTGTTCTTGTCACTATTGTTATTTTGTGATTTGGCTTGAAAGGCTCCCTTCATAGATCCTTCTTACCTCATAAGCCTTTTTTGTTCCTATGCCTATAGTGTGTACAACAATTCTACCAAGGTGATGCTTGACAAATCTTTTGAGTCTTCTGAAGATGCAATGTTAGCTTAAATTTTTCAGAAATTATGACTACAATTTTTTGAACTATGTTAAAATTAGAAAAATTGGTACCAAGAAGTCTTACTTTGTTGGCAATGCCAAGAAGTCTGTCAGAATATTCCTTGATTGTTTCTAATTCTTTCATCTTCCACATCTCAAAATCTTGGATCAAATTCCACACTTACATCCCTTTAACCCTTTCATTTCTTTCATATTCTTTCTTCAAGAAGTTCCAAATTTCCTTGGATGTTTTTAATGTCATTATTTTGGTAAAAATGGTAGGTGAGGGTGAGACAACTATAAATAAGGTTTCTTTTGCTTTGATTTTCTTTACTTCCTGTTGTTATGAGTTTTGATTTGCCCAAGGGTTGGATTGTTTGGCAGGGTAGAACTTCAAATTCTTATTCAACAACTTCCCACGTATCATTAGCATCAAGATAGGCTTCCATGCTAATAGCCCACACTAGATAATTTGTTCCATCAAACATTAAAGGTACAATAGCAATGAATAATGGTTCTCAATAGGTTGTGGGTATTTTTTTTTTTTTTGGTTTGCATAGGGATAAATGATAAGTGTTTAGGAATTGTGTTTGGACTTACTTGATCTCATAGGTCCCTTAAGACATAGCTTTGATACTAGTTTGTTGGTTAGTTAGAAAATCATAATGCAAAGATAATAAGAACAAAATGTTTTTGTGACTACAAAAATCTACATTTTATTGAACAATAAAGCATCTATTTATACAACATAATGAAAACTAAATAAAAAAAAGAATGGTAGAAAAATCTACTATATGTCGAGCATATCAATTAAGTGCCTAAAAAATAACATAATGTGATGGTCATAATCTTAATAACCACTTTGACTTCTTTATCTCTTAAAAAATAGAACAATGAAAACAAATTCTATTAGTAGCTTCATAAGTCATGCTAGTCAATAGATTAACATGAGGCAATTCTCTTAATGGGGCCTAAACATTTATATATGACTTTCTACTTTAGAGCTAGGTAATCCTTTTGTTTTGTTTTTTTTTCAATTTTTCATCCTTCCAATATCTATTTCACTAAAAGGTAATATTTTTTTTCAATTGATATGTTGTGCTTTACGTTAATTATTAAAGTAAACCATACTTTCCATCAGTCAAATCAAGTTGTGGACAATGGCTGTGGGAACTTTAGCAAGAAGAAATTACTAGCAGAATTAGTAGTTAGCTTTGCAACATTAGTCATGGGCTTGACAATTCTTGCAATGACAAAAGATGTATGGATAAAGAAATTAATAATATAGGTAAATTATGTCATGTAGATAGGTACACAAAGAATAAGAGGGAAGAGGAAGGGGAGGGACATGTTTTGTCATGGTAGTTAATTTCTAAATATTGTCATTCTCCATTGTTTTAGGTTTGGAAAAAATCTATTTCAAGAAATATTGCACAAATAAACTAAGGAAGGAAGACAAGCATCTACCAACATTTGATTTGTCAATCATATCTCTTGCTAATAATTTTTCAATTATCAATAAACTGGGTGTAGGTGTGGACTGGTATACAAGGTAATATTCTAACAGGAATGATGATTTTCTTTATTAAATTTCTAAGTATTTTAGATGATAAATTTCAAGGTACACTGGTAGATAGGCAAGAGTTAGCTGTGAAAAGGCTTCTAATTAATTCTAGACAAGGATTGCAAGAATTCAAAAATGAGGTTACATTGATTGCTGAACTAAATGTTGATTTATAAGTACAAGTCCAACAAGAGCATGGACCATTTTATTTTTAGTTTGAGTCTTTCTATTTACACTTAAACATCCGTGGAAAACTTGTTGATGCCTATCATTAAAAGCTTGTATAAAATGCAAAGGAAATATACTAAACTTGTATTGTAAATTTGTAATTGATCAAACCAAACAAGAGGCAAGTCATTGGGAAATCATCAATACATAGAAGAAAGTATCTGCTGCCACTTAGAGATTCTATCCTCATAGGACCATAAATATTAGTGTGATTGAGTTAAAGCTTTCCACCAGCTCTCTATGCTTGGATTTTTAGAAAAGATAATTTACTTTCCTTCATAAACTAACACACATCACACATACCAACACATCTATGGACATCAGGCATATTTTGAACTAATCCCTTGTTGTACATGTGTTTTAGTGATAAAAAATTGAAGTGGCTAAATCGTTTATGCCAAAGAGATGAATCATCAACATAATTAGGACAAGCATGATCATAAGAATGCTTCCACTTCAAAGAAAAACTTATACCTTTCATTTGAATAATCATTAGTTTATAGCCAACAAGATCTATAATAATATAGGCTTTATCGTTTAATAGGACAACATAATTTCTTTCAACCATTTTAGCAATACTTAATAAGTTTTGATCTATTTAGCCCATATAGAGAACATCTAAAATGAACTTGATATCTATTAAAGTCTTCACTACAACTTATCCTTTCCCTTTGACATCTTCAAAATCTTCATTGCCAATCTTAACTCTTGAAATATAGAAAGAATCAAAAGTTTTAAACATGTTGATTTATTGAGGTCATGTAATGTGTATAGTCACTATTAACTAACCAAGAATTTGAGTTTGGGTTGGTAGCATGGCATGCAGCAATAAATAGCCTTTCTTCTTGCTGCTCCTGAGTTTCAGCAACTTGTGCTTATTGCTTTTGCTGGTTTGCCTTGTTTTTTGCAAACCTTTTCAATATGGCCAAACTGGTTGCAAGCCTTACATATGACTCTAGGCCTAAACCAGCATTAGTTTTCAATGTGACTTCTTTTTTTTTTTCAATAAGGACAAGGTGAATACTTGTCCTTTTTTTCCCGTAGCCTTATTTCTACCCCTTCTTTCTTTTCTCTATCTTGTTTTTCTCCTTATTATTTTTTTCCACTAGTTGTTTATGGAGCTTTTCCTTTGTGGAAATCTAAGAATTCTATTTTAGCTACCTCTTCTTGTCTTATCAATCTTCTTTGTTATTGTGCTTGTAAAGCACTCAAGCTATTTAAGTTTTTAGAGTTTTCTAACAAAGAAGTCTTTGATTCAAACTTTTCAGACAAGCTCACATGTACCTTCTCAATAATCTTCTTGCCTAAGAGCTCTTTACCAAAAAGGCTTATTTGGCTTACTCTTTCATAAGCTTGTTAGAAAACTCTTTGATAGTTTCACTGCCTTTCAACTTAATGAGCTCAAAGTCCTTCTTAAGATTCAAAACTTGTATCTAATATGTCTTCTCACTGCCTTGGAACTCCTTTTGAAGTATCTTATAGGTTTCTTTTAGTGTGTCATAGCTCATAATCCTATCAAGGATCTTATAGTGGGATTTGTAGGTAGAGGATTATGCTTTACACTTTTCTCTACTACTTCCCATAGGTCAAAATCTCTTAAATAAGCCTTTATCTTTACTACCTAGATTGGTTAGTTAACATTAGTGAAGGCATGAGGTGTTAAGGACAAAAATTGCTTGATGCCATTCTTAAACTCTTAAAAGTTTCAAGTTTTTATGGTGAGGGAACCTTGCTTGTTTTCTCTCACTCTCACACTCACAGACTCTATTATATCAAAGTGCACTTGATACCATTTGTAAGCTCTAGAAACTAAGAGAATGAAAAGTAAAGAAGAAAAGATCAAAACTACTCTTCCTTTACCTATAACCTTTCCTTTGACATTATCCCCAAAAGTAACATGACCACTATCAATAAGGGTAAGTGAATAGAACTTGGACTTGTCACTGATCATGTTTCAGGAGCACCTACCATCAAGAAATAACATGTCACTCCAAGATTTCCCACACTCTTACACAAGGTAAATCATTCTTTTCAAGCTAGTACCCAAGTAGTCTTAGGTCCACCAAGGTTAACACTACTAGAAGAGAAAGCTTTAGGTACCCAATCTAACTTTTGACCAACATTTGGAATATAAATGTTCTTCTTGTGCACACAATAATGAATACTATGAACTCTTTGTCCATAATAGTGACACGTTATATACAGTTGGTTTCCCATGATTTTTTAATAAAGAGGTTTTTATAACAAAAGGTTTTGATACACTTGGTACATAACCAAGTCATTTCTTGTTAAAACCACACCTTTGGCTTCATAGAAGTGCATCAGGTGTTTTCTTGTCATTTGTAAACTTTTCCAAAGTTTTGTTTAAAACATAAATTTTAGTTTTAAGATTTTCACAAATATCACACACTTGGGATGATAGCTTAAGGTCTCATTTTCTTTTTTCAAATTCTAAATTTTAACTTCTAAAGACGAAATGATTTTCTTCACAAGATTATCATTTTTCTTGGCCTTAAGCAAATCATCATACAACTCACTATACAATTCATCAATATTATCATTAGATTGAATAGAGTTGTTATCATATACCTCCATGTCCTCATATCCCATGTCCACGAGGTAAAGCAAAACCTTTTCATCCTTTTTATTCTCACAACCCAAATCATTATTTTCTTCTCCCCACATGGCAAAGTGAGCTCTTTTACTTAGTTGTTTGTTCTTCTTCTTCTCATTTTCTAAAAGCCTTTTAAGATATATAGGACAATCCTGTTAACCTTAAGGGAGATTTGCCTTAGGAAAATTATTTACCTTAAGAATGAGATTGTTAATCTTAGAAAGATTTTTTCA
>JANHAO010002051.1:0-30260 GCA_026873985.1 Saraca asoca | reverse complement strand
GAAGATCCAAAGGCTTCTGCTGCAAAAGAGCTGGACTAAAGGTTAGTAAGCTCTACCTTCACTCTAGATTTGATCTAGGATGCTTAGAGACTTCAAACTGGTGGATCTATGGGTGTTTGCTTAGCCAAAGGGGAGAAGAAAATTTTGAAAATCTCAGCCCTTTGCTGCCCCTTGAGCCAAGCAAACCTAACATCTTATACATAAACCCTTAGTATTTAATGGTGAACACTACATATATTGGAAATAGAAAATTAGAGATTTCATAGAGGCTACAGACATAGACATATGAGATTTAGTTGAAGAAGGTTATGAACCTTCCATGACATTGATAAATGGATTACCATAGCCTAAGCCTAAATCATTGTGGATGGAAGATGAGAGAAAAAGACGTTTACTTGTATCTAAAGTAAAATGGATAATTTCTAATTCCTTATCACTAAATGACTATAAAAGAGTCTCTAATTGTGTTACTGCTAAAAAGATTTGGGATATCTTAGAAATTGCACACATAGGTACTACACAAGTAAAAGCATCTAAGGTGCATGTTCTAGTATCTTAATATGAAATGCTTAAGATAGAGGAAGGTGAGTCAATAAAAGATTTGATTCAAAGGTTTACAACAATCACTAACCATTTAATATTGCTTGGTAGAATGTTTGAAAATACTAACCTAGTTCATAAGGTTTTAAGATCATTAATTGAAGAGTGGTAGCCCAAAGTGTCAGCCATCAAGGAATCACTGAAGATGGGCATACCAACTATCCAGGAACTTTTTGAAAATTTGAAAGAATATGAATTGGAACTTAAAAGATACAAGAAAAATAGAGATGATAAAAAGAAAAAGACATTGGCCTTGAAAGCTACAAATGTACCTGATTTAGATGAGGATCAATCCGAAAATGATGAAGTTGTAAATGAAAAGAAGAAATGGCTTTAATCAGTAAGAAGTTGCAGAGAATTTTAAAAGAAAAGAGGAACAGAGAGAAAAATAAAGCTACCATTTCACCACCAAAAAGAAAGTAGAACAAGGATAAACAAGGGAGTACATCAAACACAACACCAACTTGCTTTGAAAGTAAAAAGCTTGGACACATAAAGTCGGGCTGTCTAGTTTACTTGAAGAAACAACTTGAGAGTGAAAGAAAGAAGAGAAAATAAGCATCAAGAAAAGAGAATTTAGTTTTTTTGGAAGATGGAGATACTGATTCAATAGAAACTGAGGTAACTGATAAAGAAGCACATCTTTGTCTTATGGCTAGATTTGATGAGGATGTTGAAGTATTTCAATATCCATCATTTCCTCGTGGTAGATATATTAATGATTTAGATAATGAATTTGAAAAATAATTCTAATGATGCTGATGATTTTTATGTTAAGATGTATGATTTGTTGGTCAAAACTAGGAAAGACCTAAAGCAAGTTAAAAGTGAAAAAGAAAATTTGTTGAAAAAATTAAAACAATCTGAAAAGGAAAATAACGATTTAAATGTTTTAGTTAAGAAATTGAATGAAAAAAAGGCTTATGATTAGTGTGAGTCATACAGAACTGAAATAGCTATATTGACAAAATCATTACAAGGATTTACTAATAGTAATGAAAGATCTAATGATATGTTAGAAAGTCAGAAACAATTTTAGAGTAGATTTGGATTAGGATATGAGCAATCTAAATTCAAAAGGAATTCTGTGTACATTACATATTATTACTGTAACCATAAAGAAGGACATCATATAAAGCATTGTCCATACAGAAATGGCACATATATTTTGAAACCAAAAGAAAAGCTAGTTTGTTTACCTAAGAGATTTATTGCTGATTTTACTAACAAGCTTGGACCCATGTCCACATGGGTACCTCAAAAGCAAAGATAAGTTTTTATTTTGTAGATTTGGAGACTAAAATATTGAAAGGTAGAGTGAAGTTATCTTATCACAAACTATTATGTTGGTAATATTTTGGAAATTGGATCATATTATGAGTTAAAACATTTTTTAGAAGAAATTTTTATATTTGAGATTATATCCTTCATTGCATTTATAAACTTAGGCATTAAAGGTATCCCTAGGTTTGTTTTGTAGGTATTTAAAGTGAAGATTAAGTTTCTCAGAATTGAGTAGAGTGTTACTGGTAAAAATATCACTTTTAAACAATTATAGAACAAAACTACATGAAAAATTGCTTTTAAGATTACCTGAATCGATTAGAACTTTTCTAGTTTTTTCAAGAGTTTCTAAATCAATTCGCATTGAAAATTTTTTAAGAATCGATTCAAAAAATTTGCAAACTTTTGGGAACTCTGAAATTTTCTAAAAACCTCTTATCTGCCTCGTCGAATCAATTCCATAATTAATTCAATCTTTAATATAATTGATTCCAGAATTGATTCTCAACAATCCTGATGCACATTTTCATAGCACAATTGATTCCAGAATCGATTCAAAGTTCTAAAACTTACATCTGAATTGATTCACAACACGTTAAAACATACTATGAATCGATTAATAAATTAATTTTATTAAATTGATTTTAACCTCATTTAATAGTTACTCTATTTGAACCACCCAAAAACTCTCTTAAATTTTACTCAAATTTCTCACCCCAATCTCAAATCTAAATCACTTTTACTTAAATTTCTTCTACAAAATTGCTAGAAACATTAAATCTATCAATTCTCACTGATCATTTTCTTTAAAATGTCTCAAAATCACTTGATCCTAATTTCAAACCCACAAAACCCTAATTGAAGAAAATGTCAAAACGTATCAGGCTTGCTATTTTAAAGAAAAAGGATAAGGAGATAGACAAATCCATAACTCAAGTAGGAAAAGAAACACATTCCCAATCTCTAAGTGAGTATGCCAATTTCCTACAGCTATCAAATAGGAAAACTAAGCCCGTTAAATGTTTTAGTGAGAAATTACTAGAAATTACTAATTTGCTTACTCTATTAGCCAAATACAAGTTACATAAATTTTTGACACATAAGACCACAGCCTATCCTAGATTAGTCAAAATGTTCTATGCAAACTTAGCGGTTGTTGATGATAAGTTATCATGCTCTATCATGCATAAACACATTGTGGTTGGTATGGAATTATTAAACATTTTTTATGTGGATGCATCAGCTCCTAAGCTTAGCGCAAGATACTTTCCTGACTATAGTAGGGAATATGCCATTAGACTGTTATTTTCTTATTCCACCCCTAAGGATGGAAGTGGGGAATTACTGATTATTGTCCTATCCCTTTAGGACAGGATCTTACATTACGCTATCTATAAGGTGTTGCTTCCAAGGGTAACTAATTTTACTCAAATATTGAAAGATGAATTTCTTTTGATGTGGATCATTAAAAACCAATTTGATTTTAATATGCTATATTTTATACTAAAATATCTGGGTGAGTGTTCAAAATGTTTAGATATTGGCTTCCTCTAATTTGGTATGATTCTTACTCCCATTTTAAAAAAAAAAATTAACTGCAAATTTCTAAAGAAAATCAATTTTATCTAATAAATGCATCTACCATGATAACTATTACACACTTGCATAAGATGCAACTAGAATAGGATGACAGAAGAAATTGGAAAAGGAAAAGGGTATACGTTCCCCAAACCATTGAAAGAAAATTAAGCTCAGGGGGAGTAGGGTTGTCTAATGAGTCAAAAAACATATTAGTAGAAGAAATGAGAGAACTGCACACTCACTTGTTAGATCTTCTTGACATACATCAATCATTTTTGGAGTCTTTAGAGGACCGCATAGGAAATGTAGAGAAAGAAGTCTGTAAACTTCAAAGTACAGTTAATAAACAGCTTAATACCTTAGAGACTCAACTGTATGAAATATCATAGTAGATGCACCAGTGGGATGACGAAGCTGAATTTCAAGCTGAACCTGAACAAGATCCACCTACTTAGTATGCTGTTGATTGTGTCATGCATCCCTTAGCCCCTTTCCCATTTTCATTATATCTGTTCTAATGTTGATTTTCTGGAATATTCTATTATTTTTTGGATGTTATTTTGTTATTTTTTTGAATTATTATTTTGGGTACTTTGTTATTTTGATCATTGTATTTGATACTAGATATTTTGATGACGATGTATATATTTTGTCATTTGCATATTCTGGATTCTATTTTACCCTATGTATGGATTTTGATTTAGTATTCTAGATTATGATTTTTTGATTTATTCTGTATGAAGTTTACCTTTAAAAGTTATAATTTTTTTTAAGAAAAAAAGTAAGTAAAATTAAAAATGAGCAATTATTCTGGATTTTTTGAAGATCTGATTTTTTTTCTCTTTTTATTGAGCACCAATTTCTTTTTGATATGCCAAAAAGGGGAGCAAAGATAAGGGGCTATTTGGGAAGCTATTTTTTTGTCTTCAAAAATAGTTTTTTTATTTTTTTATTCTACAAAAATAAAAAAAATTTGCTTGACAACCTGTTTTCAAAAACTATTTTTCAAAAACTATTTTCTAAAAGTGTAACTGAAAAATAGTTTTCAGGAAACAACAAAATGATATTTTTCCTTGTTTTTGTATATAGCTGTTTTCAATTTTTTTTCAAAAATAAGAAGAATACCTATTTTCACTAATGACAAAGTTATAAATAATATTAAATACATTTTTTTCATCTTCAAAAATAAAGAAAATACTTGTTTTCAAAATTTACATCCAAACAAGTTTTTTATTTTTTGATTCTAAAAAAACAGTTTTTAGAAACAGTTTTTAAAAAACTGTTTTCAAAAACAATAAAACAAAAACACCTAAAAATACTTCCAAACAGGCCTTAAGATTTTCAAAAACAAATGGAGAAATGAGATTTTCAAAAACAAAATATTTTTAAACTATGAAAATGAGATTTTCAAAATCAAA
The DNA here is from genome assembly GCA_026873985.1 of Saraca asoca. Classification (NCBI taxonomy): domain Eukaryota; kingdom Viridiplantae; phylum Streptophyta; class Magnoliopsida; order Fabales; family Fabaceae; genus Saraca; species Saraca asoca. The sequence continues at coordinate 25,377 of JANHAO010002051.1, read as the reverse complement.
TATCTCTTTTGGGAGAAAGATAACATTTTCAAAAAGGGGAGATTTGACAATCTTTTTTTTTCTTGATGAAGAAAAGATGGTTCCTTTTTCTCATCTAACATTAATTTTTTTAAGAAACTTTGAATATCATCTAAATTGTTTATCAACATAAAAAAGGGGATATTGTTAGCTTAAGTCATCCTAACTACACATTTTCTTCAGTTTTGATGATTGAAAAATAATTTTAGAGAAACACTTCAATCAATATTATGAGCTGACTTCATTTATGAGTATTTATTTATTTTGCAGGATTCAAAGTTGATTCAAGTTATGATCAAAAGATCTACTTTAGTATTAAGTTTTTTATTTTATTTCTTAGGATCTTTTGTAATAGAAATCTTTTTCAGATTACTCAATTATGTTTTCTAAAAATAACTTATAGTGAGGTAAAATAAATCATTTAAAATGAGTTTTAAATCTAAAGTTTTCAAACAGATTTTTCATATAATTCTTTACAAGTTAAACTTTTTATAAAAACCATTTTCACTATGTGAATCGATTCATTACTAGAAAACTTGTGAAATAGACTTGAATCAATACATCAATCAATTCACAAAGAAAATTTTTCTTATAGAAGGTTTGGAATTTTTCTGAATTGATTCATCAATTGATTCAGTAATGAATTTTCACGTGATTTGAATCGATTCTTAAATCGATTAGTTAGTTAGAAGTTTGTTATAACTATCATGAATCGATTCACGAGCTAATTCAAGGACTGAAAATTAGTTATTTTCTAACTCAACTATAGATAGACCAAACTCTATTTTCAAAACATAACTTTCATAACTCAATGTGACAAAAAGAGAGGAAAATGCAGAGTTTACACTTGATTTTCTCACCTCACCTGGATTGAATGATTATATCAAATCTTGAGCAATCTAAAAGTGATTTTTGCATAGCTAATTGAGATCTACATCTCAATTTGATTGTATTGTATTTCTAAACTCAATCTTTGTTATTCTTTTAGATTTCTAGGGTTAGAAATCTAGATACAAAGGAAAAGGTTAATTTTCCTTTGCATCCTTCTAAAATTGTGAGATTGATTGTAATTTGTAGTAGGTGCATTGAATTTTTATTTTATCTTCACAATTGTGAGATTGATCATAGTTAGCTGGAGATTTAGAATTTTTGTATCTTAGGTATTACAATAGCTTATTAATTTTTTGTTGTAAAACTGGTCAGTAGGAGCCTTGTTAAATTTTTATGCTTATTGTATGGTAGAGTATCGATTCAGTGAAGTAGACTTAAATTATGATTTTAATTTAAATTAAACCACTTTAAAAATCTGTGTTTCAATTCTTTAATTTCTGTATTTATATTCTTGCAAAGTCACAAATTCTAGTTCTAAATTTTGAATAACTACTTCATAAATTCTATCTTGAATTTATGTTGTATTGAATTCTATAATTCTAGTTTTTACATGAAATCTGTTGTATACATTATTTCTGGTATTGCATTTAAGGCTGAAATCTGATTTTTGCTAATTCAATTAATTATTAACTATATAATCTGATCAAGAAAGACTTCTGTTATGCATTCTAATTAAAGTTAACAATTGCATTAAAATTGACTTAACCGATTAAATTGATTTAGATTTATAAAGAGTATAAAGTTCTCCAATGAGAATAAGGGAAAGATCTTAGTTATCTAATTTTATTCTCTTCCGGACCAACAAATTTTAATTACATGGTGCATCAAGTTTTGTGGTATTTGTGAGATTGTCTAGTAGTCTTTCTGGTGTGTATTTCTATGAGTTCATTCCAGTTGTTTGTAACAAGGCCAAAGTGAGGGAAAAAGAAAAAAACTCTGCTTTTCCTGTCCTCGTTATAAGCTTTATTACTACTTCAATTAAATTGTGTCCTTCATTTAAATTCCAGGTGCTTTATTATTACCGCTCTCTATTTATATGACAAAATTCTTTACATGTTTTCTGTTAATGTGTATCATTTAGGAATTAGATCTGGACCCATATTCCAATTTGATGGATGTTGCAGGTTTCTTGTGATATTGTTGAACATGTTTTGAGGAACAATGCTCAAACTTACGGTGTATTTCATGGTTTCATATGCAATATCATTAATTTAGGACGTTTCAAGCATTCTTCTTGTTCAATCTATTAGCATGTTTTAAATGTTTTGCTAGTTGAAGGTTCACTATTTTCCAATCAATAGGCTTCTGTAATGAATTTCAAGTCATCTTTTTAATTTCATGATGGATGAAGTTGCAAGACCTCTAATGGTTGTCTCTGGTTATTTCATTATCCAGGATGAATGTGAAGTTAGAGAGTATATATATATTGGAAATAGGACTTGCTGGTTTAAACTGAGAAGGCATTGTGATTTTTTTTTTTTTTTTTTTAAGCGAAGGTAAGGTGATAGAGTTATCTAAGTTTGTCAGTGCGTGTATAACATAGATATGCAATTGCCCTTAGATACTATAATGAAGATAGAGAGAAAGCACTGAGATTTTTGTGGGGCAACAGTGACTACGAAAGATTTATTTGCAAAAAGATTAGTTTTACTATGAGGATCCAGTACCAAACTATTTATGTTTGGGTCATTCTAATTATTTTTGTGGTTTCTAAAAGAGTTTGTATTTGGGTAACAACATCTATGCTTTAAAGCTGATATCGTTTCCTTGTAACTTTTCGCTTGGAGATTTTCTGTCAGTTTTGGCTATCATAATTAATGCAATTGAGACTATTTTTGTTTTCTTCATATTTTATTGGCTAGAAATTTATCCTTCTTTTCCTACTTGGAATGGAGGTCTCCCTTGCAGGGTAAGGTTAAGGATATTGAACTGAAGGGTCACATTGACAATGCAGACCAATATCAGGTGACAAGACTGTACTGTGGGATGCTTGTAGTGAGTGATTGTTTTGTTTTTATAGCTTACTTTGATTTTTAAAGCCAGAAAGAATGAGATTACTTTTGCCTTTTTTTTATGTGACTTTCATTACCTTATATAGTTCTATTTTCTTGATCACACAAATTATCTTAGGATGATTAAGCACGTGTAAATATTGGAATAAACAAACAATTGGCTTCATTAACTATAAATTTTTCTGTTGAAAAAGAACTTTAGGAGTTGACTTAAAAGAAGTGGCTAATCTTTGGTTTCTGCAGGTGGAAAATGCTCTTAGCAAGCAGAACTTAGTGGGGAGAATTTTAACATCACTATGTAGTTGTAGGCAATAGGGTATGTTATACAATTCCTCTCATTTTGTAAAAGCTCTATAATTGTAGATGTTGTGACTGGACATGGTAATGTTATCTTGAGTACGTTCAAATTGTCTTGTTGAATCATTGTTCAAGAATCACTAAAATTTACAATCCACACAAGGGATGTATTGATTAGAGTGGAAAGTGCAGATTGCTTTATAATTAGAAGTAAATCTTGTATCAATTTGCATAAATTTCTCCTGTTCTATTTTTGTAATGATGTAACTACTGTTACTTGCAACTTCCAGGGCTTTGAAACTGCCTCTCTTAAGATAAAAAGAAGAGAATGTTGACATTATATCCAGAAAAAATGGAAAGTGTGGATTACTGATATATGAAAACTTAACAATTTCTCTTTGGACTATGAATGTTTAATCTTCTCACCATCATACTTCTGCTCCTGCTTCCTGTCATACCCTCGCTTTTTATTTGTGCACATGTATTCTCATGTTCCTGGTTCTTTCTTGCCCTTTATATCATCTTTAGTTCCATCCTTATCCACACAACTTGTTGTGATAACTTATTATGATGCTTCTAGGAGCTCATCTTTTTGGTAAATTAATACATATAAATCTTAAATTATTTTTTTGATTTTCTATTAAGTTTCTTGCACCAATTGATGGTTTGTGTTTTGGTAGTTTAGTTATGAATTTGATGCTCCAATCATGATTTCCATGGATTTTTTTTTAGAAAAATTCATTGGATAATGTTTGCCACGCTCTGATTTTTCGCAGGAAAAAAAAAAAATCTGTGACAAAATTGGTAAGAAACTTTATTTTGCACGAATTTTCAAAAATCCATGGAAAAACATTTTTTTGGTAGTGTGTAGAGTGGCGAGGGATGCTATTTAGATTAGCTTACTCTGCAAAACTTATTGTACAAGAATTTTTCACGCATTTTATTGATGATGAGCTTTATGATTAACTTGAAAATTAGCTCAAATGTTTCTCATATTTTGTTTGAACCAAATTTTTGAGAATTAAACTTAAATTTATTTTAATAGATTTTAATTCATTTGCAAACAGATGGTAAGATTTAAAAATAATATAAAAAATGAATTTCATAATATAAAATTTATGAAATTCAATTAAAATTTAAGTTTTGATGATATCATGACAAAGAAAATAAAAATAATGAAACTTTTTTTTTCATTCTTTTCTTTAATGTAACTAGGTCATTCTAGACTTGAATAAGGGAACTTACCTCTGAAATAAATCATCACATCAATCTCATCAATTAGGAAAGAATCAATAGTTTTTAATGATACAATTATTTATAGAATATGTGTTTTATGTTAAATAAAATAGATATAATTATAATTAAAATAAAAATTATAAATGAAATAAAATCATATTTACCTTAGCTTCAAATGCTATCTAAGTAATAATTCATTTTCAGAATGAAGTAAAATCTTATTTATTTAAAATTTGAAATAACAATTGAGAAATAGAAAGTAAAAAATTGTAGTGAGAACTTATTTAAGAAATTGAGAGGCTTATAATTATGATATCAAGGGGATTAAAATAAGAGAAATGAATTTATTCTCATGTTATTCTTATACATGAATTCATTTTTCTTGTGGTAAACCTATGTTCTTTCACAAAGAAAGCTTTGTGTATAAATCAAGCACAATTTTTACAATAAGGTTTTTTTTCTCTCTCTCGCCTTTTTAATACATCTTTATAAAATAAGTTTTAGAGTTAGTTTTGGAAAAACAAACAAAATAAAAAATATTTGAAAAAACTATTCTCAAAATAATTTAAATTAAAATAATGTCATTAATGAAAAGTATGTTCTCCTTATTTTTTTAGGTTGTTTTGGAAATAGAAAAATTAAAATATCTCAGAGTTTTTATTATTTTTTTAAAATATACATTTTAAATTATAATTTTTAAAAATTGATTAAAAAATACTTATTTAAATAAATTTTTTATTTTTAAAAATATAAAAACAAAAAATCAATTTTGAAAAGAGTAACCAAGCATATCCCGAATATTTCTAGGTCCCAAAGTTTCTGAACTGAAAATGTAACACTTTAATCTTAATTCAAATCTTAAAATGGATTGTTTCCTAATTAATGATAAAATGAAACCTACTCGATCTGCATGTTAACAAAACATGATACATACACAAACTCAACTTTATAATCAGGGAAAAAGACAAAAATGAACTATAACATACAATTCAGGGTTTTGAAAATTGGGAACCGGGTCAAGTATTGAGTTTGGATAATACCCAAAAATCCGGTTCCACTTTCATGGAGAACAGTAGTGGATCATCTGGATCCGCTCCAAAATATGAATACATGCTCCTTTGAGTTCATTTCGGAGCTAGTAAGAAGCAGCAGACAACTGAGTAAAGTGTGAAGGGGGAGGAAATCGTAGAAGATGATCGGGGTCGGGAAGATCAAGCAGTATAGTAACGTCCTCGACAAACCTCTCGCCAAGGGCAAACAAGAGGTTCCTTCCTGTTCTTCAATCTTCTTACTTTTTTTGCTTTTTTCTTTTTTTTTGTGTTGGCTCCCCAGATTTTGAATTGACTCTGCTGATGTATGATTTTGCGGAAAATGAGATAAAAGTTATGAATTTTTTGTTAAGAATGATTGAAATCGAGCCAACTACCTGTGTTCAATCATTTTATCTGGATTTACTTTGTTTCGATGCCTTTGGCCCAAAATTTGGCATCGAGAACTAGTACCAATTTTTTCCCTTGCTCGTTTTCTGAGATCTAATTTTTCTGGCCCCTAGTATGGTACTGTACTGTTGTTATGATTCTTAGGAATATTCATCAACTAAAACGTGTGCGGAAATTAAATTTTTATGGATCTGTTGAACTTAAATCTCCTTGTCTTATGCTTTATGACTCCCACATTGTTGAATGGTTTCCTGTCTAGTTTCTTTGCACCTCATATTATGCTTGAAGTCTGGTGTATGCTTCTACTAAACATTAATTATATATTTGATTTTGGTGCAGGTTAGTTTGAGTGCATTTGCCTTCTTGTTCTCGGAGCTTGTTCAGTACAACCAAACACAGGTTGACAATATTGCTGAGTTAGAACGAAGGTGATTGGTTTTGTTTTATTATATTCCTGATGCATTCAGTTGGGTGAAGTCAATGAATATGGCGGGGCAAACAGATTTTGATTTGAGATAACATTTTTCCAAATGTGTAAACATAGTGAACCTTAGTTATTATTAATGTGGTTATTATAAATGGGATGCTCCATGATTAGGGATGATTTTTATTTTACTGGATCAAGCTTGGTATCAAGCTCATGTGTTGAACCATAAGGTTGAAGAGGGTTGAAAATGCAATACAGCTCATTTGTAATCACTGAATACTATTGTTTATTTTTGTTTTCATATGATCATATCCTTTATTTTGATATTTAACAATGTAAATGCACCAGACTGGAGGATGCTGGATATGCTGTTGGGGCTCGGGTTCTAGAGCTGCTTTGCCACAGAGATAAGGTTTGGTTGCTATCAGAATCTCTTGTAAAGAGTCAGAGATGCGTCTGAATGTAATTGTAACCATAAAAGATTGAAGTGTGAAGCAAATTATATAAGGCAATTCAGAAACCTGCCACCAAGAGACACCAAATTAATAGGTTGTGGTTGTCAGTTGTGCCATTCTTTGAAAGACATATTATGTGAGATGATCTAATCAGGCTTACTGTCAGACACCCACTATATAGCATAATAGAAGTTTTAATTTGAAATCTCCATCACATTTGGATGTATGAATTCTGGTTGGACTCTTGGACACGTAAGGAATTCAGATCAATCATGATTCAGATTTCTAATAAAATTGATGTGCAAGTTCTTAACTTTTATGTATCAAACATTGACACCTCTGGTCAATTTGAGTTTGACATCAGGCACAGGCTTGAATATATATGTATATTTCTGCATGAGGGTAGTATTACTGATATAATGAGGCTTTTATGACAATGCAGGGAAACAGACGGGAGACACGATTATTAGGTATCCTTTCTTTTGTACACAGCACAGTGTGGAAGGTACTATTTGGAAAGGTGAGTGCCTTTTTTCCTTTTTGTTTTTCCTTCTCCCTCACCTTTTCTCACCTGAGCTGTTACCTCCATTTTGGAAGGTTACACTTCAATAGATGGTACATGTGATCAACATCTTATTGATCACAGCCTCACGATGAAGCTTTATATGCTACTTATATTGTTGTCTATTGCACTAGCTACGATTTGGTGGTGGAGGGTGCACATGCACCGGGTCAGATATTTATTTCTTGCTTATACAAGAATAATCAATGCATTGATGCAATTTGGATCTTGATCTGTGGAAATATTGTCATCATTGTGTATTTGGTGCTGATATTTACTATTGTGTCTTTTGAGATATCATAGGTTGTATGGTTTAAAAATCATGTATCAGATATCCAACTCCAAAATGCATTAACATCAACAATTATTCAATTCTTAGACTTCTATCATCTGGTTATAATGAATGATGTAAATGCTACAGTTTTTTAAGCAAAATGGAGCATTATATTATTATTCTGCTCAGTTTGCTATCATATGATGCAGCTGGTTGGAAAGAAATGCTAGAATTTTTAGAAATCAGGCTCAATCAAGTTTCCTTCTGTGGGATAGGATTTTGTTTGTAGCCTCTATTTGGCTAAAAGCTAATGACTACTTTAGGGGGTTGAGTCAGTCAGATTTGCATAGAAATTGGGCAGCAGGGGAAGTGTTGATTTTAATTTTATCTTTTCTTTGAGGATTCCTTATTGTCTTGATATGTGTTCTCCTACCTGTTTATAAAACTTTCTTTTTTGATAAAAGAAAAAATTATTACTTGTAACAATTAAGCCCTTTATTTGCGTTTGTGGATACTTAAGGCAGAAGTTTTTCAATATTTATAATTTTATACCTTTGTTGTAGTTTCACTCTATTCTCATTTTTCATTGGAATAGATAAAGTCATTCATTAACTATTTAGCAGCTTCCTTAATTGCTTCTTTTATCAACATATTAGGTAGCTGACTCACTGGAGAAAGGCACTGAACATGAAGATGAATACATGATCAGTGAAAAGGAGCTTCTAGTAAACAGGTAGATAATTAGCATTATATGTATTGGATTTTGCATATATTTTCTGGAAGCAACCTGATCCACCATCTGTGGTCTACAGATTTATTTCTATTCCAAAGGACATGGGAACATTTAACTGTGGAGCATTTGTTGCTGGAATTGTGCGGGTAAGTGGTTTCAATGGCTCTGTGGTTGTCTCTTGATTATCTGATTTCTAGAGGAGAATTCAATATTTGTTCTGGTTTTTCTTTTTCTTTCTCAATGAAGGGTGTTTTGGACGGTGCTGGTTTTCCAGCTGTAGTAACAGCTCATTTTGTACCCATGGAAGGCCAACAACGACCTCGGACAACCATTTTGATAAAATTTGCTGAAGAGGTAAAATGCCATTTTTGCCCTCCTTTTAGAGGCATAATGCAATCTGTGGATGTTTACTTGAGATTTCGTGACTTTACACACACACACACACACAGGGGTTTAGGGTTATGCAAGTGAAAGAGTGGAGGATGCTAACATCCACGTGAAGGTGTGGAGGTTAGCAATCCCCATATATATATATATATTGTTGGGTTAAACAATGCTCTTTACAAATATATACTGTTGGGTTAAACAATGCTCTTTACAAACAACTTGTGCATTCCTGTCATCCAACCAAGATAAGTATCCATTGATTCTGTGCCAATGGTCTTTGAAACAAGGGTGAAAATTAGTTTAGGAGGGGGAAGTGAGAAACATAACATGCATGTAACGCTTTCATGTATGATACATAATTTTGAGTTCAATAAAAATAAGCATGTTATTCTCATCTAATATTGGTTTTCTGGTTTCTAACCTTCCAGGTGCTACGTAGAGAAGCGAGACTAGGAGGCTGATGTTAGTAAGCAGGATTTTCTCGAGATATATTTGTAGTTTGCTCTTCTACACCAAAATACAAGGACTGCATGTCGAAAGTAATTTGAGATTTCACCAGCTTATCCTAGTGCCGATCTGCCCTTTAAATTCCTGCGTTACATTCTATATTCGCAGTGCAATGACTTTGCTGCTTTAAAATCTGGATCACACTGAATTGTTGTACAAAAATGTGTTTACTTAGATGTGAATGAGTATGTTGGTTAAATTGTCTTACAAATTTGACATTAAGGGGGATGTTATGTTATAACCCCATTTGGAAATTCTCTCATCCTCCTTTGTTGCAGCAACAATATTACACAGTGGAGAGAGCAACTTGGTGCTGTCTATGGCATTAGTTGAGGATGTTTACGTGCCAAAATTAATCTTGCGCCATATAATATTCGTATTCGAAATGATCGAGATCACAAAAACACTTATTCTAATTGAAATTGTTTATGAAGAGGGGTGAACAAAAACACTTATTCTAATTGAAATTGTTTATAAAGAGGGGTAATTGATAAATGCAAAATTGGTAAGATAAGGATTTTTATAAATAATAAAATCAATTGTATATGATGAAAATGATTTATCAAATACATTTTAATGCTTAAAAATCAATACTTATATAGAATATCTAATAAGTATGCCAATGGGATTCCTTGAGGATTATATAAGTTATGAGCACGTAAGTTGTCATATTCTCATGTTAGTAGGAATATCCATGTTCCTTGGTCATGTTAACATCATGGCCATGATTTCCATTTGATGGTTGATGTCATGGTCAAGCCATTTCAGCATGTTTTCAAGAGTACTATTTGGTGCTATTGGAGAGTTGATGCATCTTTCGCATATGTGACGGTTGTGCGGTTGAGGTGGATCGACTTAGGGCTTTTGACCGATCGATCATAACCTTGATGTTTGGTTTGGGCTCAAGCATTATGGTTTAGTGCTTAGGCTTAAAGCCGCTTGACTATTGTAGGGGCTTAAATGGTCATAGTTTGGGTACTAAATTTGGGTTGTATCACTTGCCTCCCTGTCCTTATATGGGGTCAACTGATGGAAAAAAGACCTTTCGTTTCTCCTTGTTAGTTGTGACCTGGCAATTGCAGGGGTGCCATCATTACTCGTTGGTTCCCAAGGCATGCTTATCATGTCATCATGCAAATCGTGGTTTGGATTATTTGTTACCTTTTGTCATCTGCTGATGGATTGGCTTTCGTCCCTTTTATAAATGGCTTATGTGAATTTGAAACTCATTTTTCTCTTTGCTTCCTTTATTACTTTTGACGAGCTTTTGGCACTCTTCTCACAATTTCGACACTTTCTTCATATTGCAGCTTGTTTTCTCAAGTACAACATGTTATCTCTCTCTTTTTAGCTTCCATGAATGAAAGAAGTCAGCATTTTCCTTTTTGATTTACTGTCTTTTCGAGGACTTCTAAGTTTTTTGGGCCTTTTTCCTCATCCCATCCTCTTTTGGAATTAGGAGTGCCACCTGTGGTTGTCTCCTTTCCTTTTTGCGTCTTGCTTTTTCTTCATTTTGCTTGCTCTTCCCCAACGTCATTCAACCATGTGTTCTTTCCCTATCTATTGTCTTGACTTTTTCACCTTATTTTTGAATGTAGGATTTCGGTCTCCCTCATTTCATGTTCAGATAGTTGAACGACCCATTGATCTATCGTTTGATTTTAAAATGTTTGACTTTAGTGATTACTCCTTCAAGCACGCCTTGTTTTACTTTGCTTTTCCTTTTTAAATAGTTATGGCTCAGCACTCTTGTGACAATAGTAGGATTGAGAGGGCTCTTCTTATTGATGCCATTGTGGACAATCTCAATTGGATTCATTTGAACGTAAAAATGATACATCCCTCAGTTGAGTGGCACAACCCCAAGGTTATAGAGGAGTTACATAAGCTTTATATAGCAGGTGTCTATCAAAGGGATCTCCTTTCACTTTACCCTTCACAACTTACTTAGAATGCCTGGGTGTTCCTTGTTTGCTTCAAGGTGGTCTACCTTCGGATACACCGGGATCCTCTAATGAACACTTTCTTTTTCTTCTTCACTTACTCCTAGTAGAAACCTGGCAAGTGGATCCATTTCACTCAATGGTTAGATTAAGTGATTTTTGGGAATATGCTTACATTCATACGGTCATGGAAAAACTCTTTCTTCAAGACGAGCATGGTGAAAAGGTTTCACCTTTTTTTTTCTGTATGATGGGTATTACATATACCTTGTTAAGTGGACAAAGTTTGATCATTAGCCAAACAATTGTCCTTTCAAGGATTATTCTTCGGATGAGCAGGATTTGATACTCCAACTTTTATCTTTGGGTCATTTCAACTCTTAACTCGTTATTTGTATTCTTCCTTTTCTTGTCGTTTTTGTTGTATGTGTAACTCTATACTGACTGTTTTCCTTGTTGCAGATTGTGCTTACATGGAGAGCTTCTAGAGATTGATCAGTCAAAGATGGATCCATAGAAATTTGAAGAGATATGTGTTCATGTTCTCGCTCAGATGAAACTGATAGTGGTTCTAGTTGCCTAGATCGAAGCTAATCCTGAAATTGCCTTAAAGGTTGGGGATGAATGCCTATCTTTAAGCCATTTGAAAAGTTTCTCGGGTAAGAGCAAGACCTTATCCTTTCAAAGTAGAACCTGAGATTTGGGTGACTCTTCCAAAGGCTTGGTGTCCGACTCCATTTCCAACATTTTTGTCTCATTTGCCAAGAAGGACAAAGTGTTGTCTTGGTCTGACTTACATCTGGTCAGATTTCCTGAAGGGGCTAGTTTTACTCATGACACTATAGATAACCTGTGGTACGACAACTTGGACTATGCAGACTTCCTTCGAAGGCAACTTCTGCCCTCAGCCGATGTTGAGCATTGTGTGGTGTTCATGGCTAATCACGGGGATTTTTCAATTAATTAAGTTGTCCATAACCCAATTGATCGATAATTTATATTTTATCAACAATTCCTCATCTGGCTCAAGATGAACAAGAATGCACAAAGGCTAAGGCTAGAGCTTTGGACTCCTTGAAAAAGGAGCTTGAAACTAGTGCAACTGAGCTTATTGATCATGACAAGAGGCAATAATTTTGGAAAAAAACCAATCTACCGAGTTGCTCATTCAACAAGATTAGGAGTTGTTGGCCTAATGAAAGAGTCATAAGAAGGACAAATAGGCTTTCAAGACTAAGGGAAAGCTTCAAGTAGAGGTTGTTAAGGCCAAAAACTTGTCATAGCTCATGTACCAACTAGGGTTTAATGAAGTCATAAAGTAGATCAAGTACTTCAATGCTGGATTGTTGCCTGACTTGTCAAAAAAAAAAAGAGACATGCCTTTAGCGTCCGTTTTGGAGAAATATGGCCCCACTTGGTTAACTATTCTTGTATCTATTTTTATTGTTCTTTGTTGTCTTTGTTTATGCATTATTCTTGTATAGACTTATTTTGAACGGAAATGATATTTGTGCAAAGTTTTCTTTGTTTAAGACCTCTAATGGGTTACCTGCTTTACTTCGAGTGTTTGCTTATCTTTTTTAGAGCTGATTGGTGTTTTCTTTGCTTAAGATCTCCAACAGGTCACATGCTTTGCTTTGGGCATGCTTATCTTTGTTTAGGCCAAGTAGAGTTTTGTTTCTTTAAGACCAATGTGTCATTTGTTTTACTTTAAGTGTGCAGAACTAATCGGATTTGATGCCAATGGCCTTATATTAATGTCGAGAAAACTGCTTGGGTTTCATAATAGTACTGAAGGAGTTGCATAGGTGTGTAATAGTACCGAGGGAGTTGTTTGGGTTATGTAATAGCACCGATGAAGCTATTCGAATTTTGTAATAGTATTTATAATAGTACCAGGGGAACTACTTGGGTTTTATAATAGTACCAAGGAACTACTCAGGTTTAATAATAATATTTGTTTAAGTGTTAAATAGCTTTCATTTTCATTTTGAAAAAAAAAGAATTACATGCTTATCTGATTGTTGAATTTTCCAATTTGTACATGATATGTTTTGAGGTGTGTTGCATTCCAAGTGCACGAGAATGGTTTTCCTTCTATGGTTTCAAGGCGATATGGGCCATTTGATAAATTGCTTTGCACCTTATAAGGGCCTTCTTATGTTGCTGCTAGCTTTTCATCATACTGCACTTTCTGTAGCCTATCCGCCGATCAAAGGACTAGTGTGCTTTCAATAAACTCTTTCTTTTTTACTTTCTTGTTAGCAATCTTGGCTATTTTATCTTTAGATTGCTCATTATGGAGATGGCCATTTCCCTAGTTTCCAATAGCATGTCTAGGTTTTCCCTTCTTCTTTCTTCATTCCTTTCTTGTTTATAGTACTTTCTTCAGTCGGAGTGTTGTCTTAATTCGACCAAGATCATGGCTTCACTCCCATAGACAAGCTTGAAAGGGGTTTCTTTTATGGTGGGTTACAGGGTAGTTCTTTGAGACCACAGGACACTTGGTAGCTTTTCTGCCTACCTTTCTTTGGTGTTGTTCAACCTCTTTTTCAACCCTTCAAGGACAATTCTGTAGGCTAACTTTGTTTGGCCATTAGTTTAGAGATGTTTAACAGACATGAATTTTTGCTTAATCCCAATCCATAGACAAAAGCTTCTAAAACCATCTCCGGTGAACTACTTTCCATTATCAGATATGATTCTTGTAAGGAGGTCGTACCTGGATATGAAACACATAAGAGTAACAATTCTTCCGTTCAGCGCTTGGACTTCCTTTATGGTCGATGGACTTTTTATGTCAATGATAGCCTGACATTTGGATGGACTCATCTCTATGCCTTGTTTAGTTAGCATGAATCCTAGGAACTTTCTCACTTTCATTCTGAACATGCATTTTTTGAGTTTAGCCTTATCTGGTAACTTCTCAGGATACCAAATATTTCTTTTAGATTTGTCTAGTGTAACTCTAAGCTTTTTGACTTAATCAACATATTGTCGACATAAATCTCTATGTTCTTACCCATTTGTTTTAAGAATACTTTGTTTATCCTTATTTGAAATGTTGTCCCTACATTCTTCAGCCTGAATAACATTACTTTATAGCAGAAAGTGCCCTGATAAGTTATGAATGATGTTTTATACTTATCATTAGGGTGTGTCTTAAGCTAATTATACCTTGTAAATGCATCTTCGAAACTTAGGATTTCTTATGCTACAACATTGTCAACTATGTGATCAATATTTGGGTATGGGAAGAAATCAAAGGAATCTTTAGGACATGCTTTGTTGAGATCCATAAAGTCAACACACATTCTCCACCCTTCATTTGCCTTCTTGACAAAGATGACATTTGCCAACCATGTGGTATACAAGACCTCCCTGATGAAACCTACATTCAATAGTTTTTCTACCTCTTCCCTGATCACCTTTTTCTACTCGACACCATGATTTCTTTTCTTTTGTTGCACCAATTTGGTGTTGGGGTTGATTGATAGCTTGTGACAAGCTACGCTTGGGTTAGTCTCCAGATATCCACATAAGTCTATGCAAAGATTTCGATGAACTTCTTTAATAATTCAACTAATCTCCCCTTATCTTTCTCTACGAGCTTAGCCCCCAACTTTATTGCCTGCTTATTGTTTCCCCTGAAAATTCTAACTTCTTCTAAGTTTAAACATGGTTCTAGTTGGCATGGGTTATCTTGCCTAACACTCGATAAAATCATGTCTACTATCTGACACTCGTTATCTGGTGAGTTGATGACCACTTGCTTTGTCCCACTAGTGATTTTTTACTCTTAGCCAAGCTGGTCATGTAGCATTTATGGGCTACTTGTTAATCTGCTCAAACTTCCTTGATTTCTCTTGCCATAGGGAACTTCATCAATAAGTGGGGGGGTGGAGACTATGGCTCCTACCTAGTTCAAAGGTAGTTTCCTTAGGATTGCATTGTAGGCACTATTTGGGTTGACCATGACTAGAAAAGTGATATCATGATTTTTAGTCAATGACCAAGTTCTTAAGGTTAATCTCAGGGTTACTATTCCTTCCACCTGGACTTGTCCTTCTATAAAACTGACCAAAATGTTTGTGTAAGATTTATACATGTTTTTTGGAATATTGAAAGTATTAGTAGCATGTAAATATAAAATGTTAATGGAACTTCCCTAATCAACAAGTATTATTTTGAAAATGATATTGTGCATTAGTGCTGAGATTACCATTAGGTCATCATGGGTTTAGTTAATGTCTCCAAAATCCTTCTTTGTGAAAAAAATCAGCTTATACTGCTCTCTTTTCCTTTTTCTTTCTATAGTCATTATGACTCGAAGGTTCCTTTTCCTAGCTTTTTTTGTAAGTCCATTCTCTTACAAAACACACCTGAAATAGTTTCCACTATCCCCAAAATAAGGGACCCGACCTCTGGCTTCTTTGGTTCTGATCGAGCAAGCTAAGGTGAATAGTCTTGCTCCTTGACACCTTCCTTTCCCTTGTGCTCACCCTCTATGTTAACTTTTCTATACTTTGATAGGTGTCCCTACCTTATGAGTGCTTCTATTTCATCTTTGATGGTGACACAATCATCGATGAGATGCCTATAATCACAGTGAAACTTGCAAAATTTTGACTTATTTGTTAGGGGAAATTTTCTTCATTTTTTAGGAGAGAATTTTATCAAGTCCACTACTTTTACGTCTTGAACAATGAGGTTGATCGGTGTATTCAACAACTCATAATTGTTGAACCTTCCATGGGGCAGTGGCCTCTCCCACTCAAGTGCTTTGTCCCTGAGTTGTGTACTATCCGATTAAGTTTGCTCTACTTGCCGCCAAGCAAGTTCTACTTCTTTGACATTTATATACTTTTCTGATCAGGCTAACAATTTTGAGAGAGAAGCTATAGGCTTCATTGCCAAAGAAAGGGAAAAATGCCTTGATCATGGGCCAAAATTGATCTGATGCATTATTACCCCCTTATTAAGGTCTTTAATTTCCAACACTAGGGCATTGAATTGAGCACGATACTTTTTTGACATTTCATATCATCTATGCTAGAAATTCAATAAGGCTATTGATATTTTCTCAAGGGCCATACTAGTTGCAAAGTGGGTAAAAAATACCAAAAAGTGTCGATCGAATGTCTTAACAGTGCCGTAAGCTAACGCAATCTTGCTTTCTTTAACATGGTGGAAAAGACATGACACATAATGGCATTTGGGGTTATTGACAGTAGCATGGACATTCAGAATACCTTAGGTGTTCTTAGGGGTCTGACGTTCTATTGTAGAGGTCTATATGGTTTAGAGGTTTGAAGTGGTTGGACAAAGGAACAACCATGATCACCATAGAGAATAGGTGGTTATCTTCGTGGCAAGGAGGGATTTGTTTGAAGCTCTTGATGAGATCGATAGTGAGGTTTAATAGGTCATATGGCTTATGTGTTTTGGTGTTGCCAATGGTTGTAGAAGTCGGTATGCTCAACGGAGCCAATGTAATGATTCGTATAGGTTGGGCAGTTGGGTGGAGGTTTAGCAAAACGATTGATTGGAAATGTAGGTGATATGGGACCAATGTGTTGGGGTTGTTCATTTGAGGGAGAAGAACTTGGCTGGAGGGTTGTTTCATAGAGTATGAGTTGGGTGAGTCTAATGGCTCTACGGTACAAGCAGGATGTGAGGCACGGTGAGTTAGGGGTAGGATGAAGGAACAGAGATTGGGTTTACCTCAATTAGGACAGGGCTTAAAAAGCTTGGTGGCGATGGGGGAAGGGTAGGCTAGGTTTGTGTGTAACAGAGGGTTTTTAATTTCCCTTGTAGCTAACGGACTTCTTTAGCCAATGTGTTAGCTTAAGCTTGGTGATGATTCTATGAGCTTCCTCTACCATGTGGTCCTGATGTGGCTTATTGCATGCCTTATCCTAGTGGCAATGCTCCTCTATAGATAGAGTGTGAGCGAATGTGGACAGGATTGTCGTGTCATTGATATGGCTGGGAAAGCCATAGACAATACCAAATGAAATTGTTTATGAAGATAGGTGATTAGTAAATGGGAAACTAGTGAGATAGGGATCTATACAAACAACCAAATTAGTCATACATGACAAAAGTAATTCGTCAAATACACTTTGACACATTAACCAGTTTTCTCATAGAGTATCTAATAAGTATGTGAAAAAGTCTAAAAGAGCCTAAAAAGGGTTACCTTGATGATTATATAAGTGATGTGCATGTAGGTTATCATGTTCTCACATCAACAGAAGTATTTGTGTGCCTTGGTTATGTTAACATCGTAAGTATGATTTCTACTTGGTGGTTGATGCCGTGGTCACACTATTTAAACACATTTTCAAGTGTACCACTTAATGCTGCTAGAAAGCTAAAGCATCCTTTTGTATATGTGGTGGCTGTGTGGTCAAGGTCAATTGACCTAGGGCTTTTGACTGATCGACCATGACCATAAGGTTTGGTTCAAGCTCTAGCATTATGGTCCAGTGCTCAGGCTTAGAACCGCTTGACTATTATGGGGGACCCGAATGGTTATAGCTTGGGTCCCAAATTTGTGTTGTATTAGTAATCTTGAAACTAATTTATTTATTTTTTGTTGAAGAACTTTGGAGGTTTATTTCTTATGATATAATTTTGTACGTTAGAATATGCATATGATATAATTATCATAACTGCATGGAAGTTAGCTTAAATGGTTAGGAGTCAATAGCTCTGCTTGAAAGGTTTGAGGTTTAATCCTACTATCGTTTTCTTTGGCAGATAATCAATCGATTTTTGTATAAATCCTAATGGGTTTTAGGTTTGTCTTCCTCGTGGTCGTGGATGAGAGTTCTTCTCTTAAATTTAAACTTTTCATGTTAAAAAAAAAAAGAAAAAATACATTTTACCCACTTATGTTAATTTTTTTATTCAAATCTAACAAAATTGTTGCATGCAAGTCATTTACTTGTCTTTCTTTGTCCATTAAATCAAGATTGAGCTCCAAAAACTTGATTTCTATCATCTCTTCTGCCAATTATTTTCCATTTTCAAATTCTAACATCTTAATATCACATCTTTGAGTTTCCATTCAACATTGGTTTCAATGGCAAGCATTTGCTCAATTCCTCAAGTTAGGGCAAAGTATAAGGTTCTCTGTCATTTCATTTTGCAACTGTTTGATATATCTTATAGCTTTACAAGTTTTAATTATATTACATATATTGAAATATCAAAGGTGAACCTAAATAAGGTCTGGTCTAGACATTCATTTTCCAAAAATGGCGGGGTTTAGACATATAAATTAGAAAGTAGATAAAAAAATTCAGACTAAACCAAATTTAAACTAGGTAAAGATGTTTTCATATTAATGCAAGCCATTCCAAACCCGACTTGGTCTGATCCAATCCAAGTTTTGCCTACCACTACTTTATCCTAAACATAGTGTCAAGTTTATGACAATTCATAATGCTAAAACTCTTGGTGAATAAGGCTAGTGGTGTGAGTAAACTTATTAATATACTTATATAAAATTGTTTCTATCTTCCATTTAAACTAGTTGAATGCCTGTGCCAAGCATGGAATAAGAAAAAAGGTGAAAAAAATAGTACGAAGGGATAAAAAAAAGAAACAACCATTTACTTTATTATTGAAACTCTAGTATAGAGAAATTACGATTTTGTAAGAAGTGAATTGTTATGAAATTCATCCTTTCTATGTGTGAAGCAATGGTGCCTTGTTCATGTATGATGCAACAATCAATAAAATAATAAATAGCCATCTACATTTAGGTCATGTCAATTTATAGGAAGTGAAAATTAAACAAAGAAAATAATAAAACAATATTGATAATATGTAGAATAGAAAAGTACATAATATTTAATATAACTCAAGTATGCATGCAATGGCAAACACGATGAGTCAAGTTGTCATGACCCAAAATCCTGGTTGTGATCGATGTGAATATCAATTAGTCTAGATAATTACCAGCCTTTAATTTGATTTTATTCTTTTCATTATACCATAGTTTGCTTAGTTTTATTAATGTGTAAGTGACTCAAGTTGACTTGATGAGAAAGAGAATGGAACTCATGGGGTTACAAATTGTTAATATATATATATATATACACATAAACTTACACATACATAATGTACATAGCCATTGCCTATTAGGGCACATGCTCCTTTTTGTCATCAGTGTTCAAATTTTCAAAAAAAAAAAAATGTGAGTAAAAAGAACTTAGATGGTGGATCCTCTAAGGACTAAAACATCTTATAGCCATCATTAATAATATGTTTGGGAGTTGTAGAGGAACGATCTCTACTTTGCAGTACCTTACAGCCAGCCAAGTTTAAGATTATTATATAATGAATCTTGACTTCATATGCACCTAAAGGACTATTGATTGTGGTGGTGAATGTATCAGCTGCAATTTCTATTGGATTGTTATCCATTTTACTTGTTTGTAGAGGGATTTGCAACCAATTCTTGAGTATCTGAAAAGCAATTTATAGAATAATGAGTCTAGGGCTTAGTGAGATAAATACATACTAAACATATGAATTCATTGCACAATAAGAGTTATATACATACATATATGCATAACTTAACCAGAGAACCATTTCCTATTTTATTTCTATAAATAATTATATAGTATTTAGAGACTTGCCTCTGAGGTAAATTCATTTCATTCATTTCTAAGCACATTGTGCCAATTCTGGCTCTTATAGCCATATGCCACATTCCCATATTCATTATGTATGTCAATTTCATGATGTTGAGTTCCAATATTCATATAATAGCAATATGGAGCAAACCATGCATATCAAATAACATAGCCTTCCTAGTTACTCTGGCCTAAACTTGTCCCATTCATCCCAGCCTTTTCCATCCAACCTAGCCTTATCCTACTCATTATATTAGAACACGTAAATTCAGAATCCACTTCATTTTGATCATTACATCCCATCTTTCATATATCAAACCTTAAAAAGACTGCCATTTATGCAATCATTCCATTCTTATGATGGACTCCTTATCAATTTTATATAGATACATCTTAATATCATTCTTAACATTGTGTACCATTCCATGTCCCATGTACATAGATAAGCTTTACATCATATAATCTCTTATAATAATTATAATTCCAACATCAATCATAAGATCACAACATCATATACTATCCAAAATCTCATGCGAATTATCAAACTTATACAGTATGACTACTTATAGTATTGGCATTTCCACAATCATAGTCATTCCTCATTAACATCATTCTTTCTTGTCTTATAATCACCTTGATTTTAGATTCATTGATTAGATACTCTTGTATGCACAATAATCTAATTCCTCGATATTAACTTATGATTTATATTTTTATAAACTCCTATTTATTATGTTTAAATTATTTGGATTCATTATAAGAGTAACTTAAGGAATTAGGATAAAGGATTGGAAGAAGTAAATATTGGTTGAATAATATGAAACTTGCTGGAAGTATGATCAGAATTGCGATTAGAATCACTAAAGAAAAACAAGCATGATCCAATTAGAATCAGAAACTTATTTGTGAGTGACTTGATTTGACTTAAGAAAATGTAGTTAAAAATGCCAATCTGCTTGCCAAATTTTAGAAACTTTTAGGAAGTCTAATTTCAAACACGATCATAATCGAAAAATAGGGTAGGAAGGGTCGAATCGAATCGTGAAATCCTAGTTCAAATTTTGATTTGAATCAGTCAAGAAAAACTACTGGGTTTCTGCAAGAATGATCACAAGTTCAGCTTAAAATGGTGCGTTTCGACTTGCACTAGCAAATTTTGCATGCAAATAGCAAAAAAAATAGGGGAAGCTATTTCTAATTCATTATCACACCATATGATCTTAACATCACATGTTTTAAGAGCTTAAACAAACACAAACTTAGCTATTTCAATCATATACTAAACATTATTCTAACAAATCCATTCAATCATCAAGTTTCGTCATATAATCTCAAAACCCATTTCATAAGAGTGATAAGTATTACTTACCTTAGTAGTTAGAATGCAAGAAACTTCAATTATTTTCCCAAAATCTTCTATACTTTTTAAGATAAAAAATAAGAGTATATTAACTTTCAATCATTTTTTCAAAAAATTTTCTCATTAACTAATCATATATGATTAAATTATGATTTTTATATCATGAATAAAGCTATATCTAATAGATTTAAGCTTTAGAACATCAGAAAAATTAGATTGACTCATTGGTTGAACAGTACCATGAATAGTGATAGAAAACTTAAAAAATTCATGACTTGAGTTTTACTCAATAAATCAGTATTGATGTCAAAATAAAAAGGAAAAAAGATGAATCAGTAGTAAAAATTCTAAGAAAATAACAAATAAGATTGATAGCTTACCTGAAGAGAGAGAAAGAGAGAGTAAGAATTGTAGAGAGAGAGAGTGAAAGCTTGGAAGAGAAGATGAAAAGTAATTAAATTACAAAGGTTGCTATGTGTAAGAAAGCTTAAAAAAGAAGGTGAGCCAGCTAAGGGAGGGCATTTTGGGGAAA
Organism: Saraca asoca; assembly: GCA_026873985.1. Classification (NCBI taxonomy): domain Eukaryota; kingdom Viridiplantae; phylum Streptophyta; class Magnoliopsida; order Fabales; family Fabaceae; genus Saraca; species Saraca asoca. Next base: position 3,653 of record JANHAO010002051.1, on the reverse strand, counting down.
AATAAGTTAATTTTTCACTATTTATAAATTGATCATTTTCCTTTTGAGTAATTTTTCTCCTTTCTTCCATTTAAGCTCAAATTTGACATACTTATCAATTTTCAAAAATCATGCAATTTTAATACAAATTAGTTAAGTTAAGCACCTTCATTACAACTATAATTTTGCACTCATTTGATATCCATAACCCTTGTTTTAGATTTTACAAAGTTTTTTGAAAATAGAATTTCAAAATTACGAGTTTTGTTTCTTGAACATTCTTGATCAACTCTTTAATCTTCAAAGGATTTCTAAAATTCATATAATCAATTTCTATTATTTCTAGGTCTCTCATAACTCAAAATTTATAGTTTCATTTTGAATTTCCCTTTTTAGATTTTTCAAAAAGCCATTTTAGCTCTAAATAGAGTTTGAAAATTTTAAAATGTTACACAAATACTTTAATAATGGATTTATTTTCCATTGTAGTAAATGTATTATACTCAATATTTTCCTAAAAAGCTTCCAAACGATTTGAAAATATTGGATTAAAGTTTCATAACAACAAAGAATAAATAGATAACGAATTCAAGGGAAGTGAAAGTAAAGAATCTTGTAAAACTATGTAGTGATAGTTGATAGTTGACATGTCACTTATTTTTGCAAGCTTCTTCAATTTTTAATTCCAAAGTTAAATTCTAAAAGTAAAATCAAACGTATATAAAGAATTGTTTTAATTTAGAATTTCATAACAATTGAAATAGAATTTTTTAATTATCATAGCAATTTTAATAGAAATATGTTCACCAATCATACTTTATTGCATAGTGTATCTCTTATGATGATTTGTCAACACTTCTTTGTAAACAGCATTTTTAGTTTAATTAGTTAGCATGTCTTCATTGTCAGTTATCAAGATTTTCAATCCACTCCTCCTTTTGTATATGGCACTATTTTTTAATATAATAAAATATAATAATGATTCACATTAAAATAAGATTGGAAATATATTTTTAATAAAACAATTTGCTCTTATAGTGCATATAATATAGGAACTAAGTTCTTATACTAAAATATATATTTTTTTGTTTACCTATTGCATATGTAGACATGTTATAATATTTTAAAGACTAATTTTCTTATTCTTTCATCTTTTTCAGCATAATATATAAAAAAGGTGAAATTCCTTTCTATTTACTATCATTTATTCCTTCTTGCATAAAGATTAATGTTTAAGATAAATGATATAGGTATTACCAATTTTGGATGTAGAATTATGACCTAAAATTACAGTATAATCAAATTATGAATTAACTAATTGAATGTAATACATTTTATGTTATATTTATATGATTATAATGCATAGCACAAGAGAAGTTAAAAAGAAAGTAATTACATTCAAATTATATCATATAAATTGAGAAGTTAGTGGAAATTAAACAATTTTATTATCTTAAATGTATATTGCACTTTTTTAAGAATATACCATACTTGACAGACCAATTAGAAATCATAAGGAAGGTAATACTTTACACGGAGGAATCAATAACACATTACAAATAAGCTCGGTATTAAAATTGATAACAAAAATAATGGTTAAATGAATGATAACAATAAAGATAGTGTACCTTAATAAATAATAATAGCAGTGCATCAAACATAAAAAGATTAGAAATACATATTGGATGCCCCTATTGATTATTTCAAAAGCATTAATTGAAAATAAACGCCTTTAATATTTATTTCAAAACCATTAAGTAATATGTATAATACATTTCTATAGTAATAAATCTAATTTTAAAAAAATCCCATGAATGACTAAATTTGAATAATATACTTATTCAATGTAAATGATTAATTCGATTGAAAAAATGAAAATTGGGATAACAATTGATATGCATACGAAATAAATAAATATTAATGGTGTTGACGGTGGATTTTTGTTGTACCAGAATTTAGCCAACAGAAAAGGTTCTTTTGGGACTCAAACTACAATATGGTTATAAATACAGCTAACAAGAGGCAGAAAACAAGGAAAGGAAGAGAAGCAGCCTAAAATACAAAGCTTTTAACGTGATTCAGCCAAATCCGAATAGTGCCGGACCCTACGTCTATGGTAGTATATTAAACTAAAAGGATTTCTATAGAGTTTCAGTATGGTAGTTCTCACCCTTCCATGCTTATAGAGTGCTCTTTCCTCCTATTTATAGAGGTTGGGAGGTTACAAATGTAATTTTACAAGTTGTAAATATGTTATATCATGCAGTGTACATACAAGACAAAGCGTATCCTTTAGTTTGACTCCTGTAAATTACTTTCTGTGGGTGGAACCCTTTTTTGCTAGATTTGAGACCTAATGTAAGTCTATCTGTCATTCTATCTCACTGATCTTTTAACTAGACAATGCGCCCGGTCTTGCGAGTTGAGATACTTCTATTGGGATTGCTACTATTTTTCAGATAATGAGGTTAAGTTAGTTTGTAATGAACCAAGCTCGCATAAGATTAGCTGTTGAATTAGGTGAGCCAGGGCTTGGTGTCCTCGGCATCTTAGTGAGTTGTGATTCTACTACTACTTTAGTCTTTCTGCCAGCCTGTTTGGGAAATCCCAGATTTCACCCACAACATAAGCCCCCCAACTCTCAGCTTGCTTTGCGCGCTGGGAGTTGAGTCTTGCTAAACATTATATAGTCAAAGCCTTTATTAAGTATGTCATTTCATTTGTCCTAGACCATTCTTTCCATGATATGTGTCCTATGCCTGTTAACGCATTTGCCTTGTTTTCTTCCAAAGCAATTAATGAAAGTGGTTGGGGGTTCTTTCGGACCCTTTAGTGGGATCAAAGTCACTCTTATTTAAGATAGAGGAAGTCCTCCTTCCTTCTTCTCATAGAGAGCATATGGGAATTTTAGACAAGCCCCCTATTCCACTGACATTCTATCTTTCCGGTGAGGTGTGCATGGTCTACTACACAAAAGCCTTTGAGGGCAATCCTTCCTTGAGGATGTGGGAAGATCTTGTATAGATCTTGGCTTATGTCCCTTAGTGATGTTGGGTGGTTCTTCTTTCCAATAGCTTAGGCTTGTCTCCTCTGGACTCTCAGGGTTGAATGAAAAGCTGGAAAGGTTTTTCTAAACCAAGAAGGGCGGCAAAGGAAAGAATTGAAATCAGTCATGCTTACTAGCCCTTTTGCAGATTGGGGCTTTTCTTTGGGCCGCCAATCTTTCTTCTAGTATATAGGCTAAATTAACTTGTATTTTGATTTCCTTCTGTAAATGTACCTCATTGAGGCTTTTTAGTGAACGAATTTCTCTTCGTATTTCTTATGCTTTACTGTATAAGTATCCTACATATCACAAATAATATAAACATAGATTGAATATTAAAATAAAGCAAGATATCAAAGTAACCAATCGATCACATTTCTTGAATCTGAGCAATATAAAGTTTAAGCCTATTTAAAATCGCTTACGAATTGTGAATTTTAGATCAGATGAGAGCTACGGACACTTGGCTGCGTGAAAGCTGGGGGCGTTTAATCCCATGAGAACTGCGAGCATTTAGCCACATGAGAGTTACGAGTGTTTACCTGATAAGTAGAAAATATACCTGTAAAAATGATAGATTTTACCTCTTAAATAGTCACTAATCTATGGTTTTTGTTTGATTTTCCCC
>JANHAO010002050.1:0-30325 GCA_026873985.1 Saraca asoca | reverse complement strand
TGCAAAACTCAGCCACAAGCAATCCATCAAGATCTCAATGCATTGCTTAATTTTCCTATCCTCTTCTAAAGGTGATTATCAAGATTTTAATAACCATATTAATATCTAAATCAAATGGATCCATTCAACTTAGATATCATAGTAAAAACAAAGAGGAAAGGAAGAGAAAGGGCCAGCAATTGAATGCAAGATGAAAGAATAAGATCTCAACATAAATCTTCAAGTTTATTAACCCTTGTGCTGATTATAAGATTTAGCCTTCTATGGAGGTAGAAAACTACGAGGAAAAAAATGAAGGAAAATGTGCTATACTACTCCTACTAGAAAACTACACTAAAACTACTACAAAAACTGAACTAAAAGCCTCTCTGCCAAAATGGTTTCACCCGAGTAGAAAAGGAGTTGGCTGTATGGTTGGTGGAGTAAGTAGAAAGCTGTCTGATTGCTTTTGCCTCTGCCCTTGCATGTTGTGCTCAATGCAAACTGCTTTCTTTTTCTTTTGTACTGACTTATAGGTCTCTAGCTGGCTGAGTGTGAGTTGGATCAAAGGATGATGCATTGGGCTTAAGATCCACGCCAATTGGGAGCCTTAAAACCAAATTCTGCACAGGCCCATTTAGCAGCATTTTTGTCATGAATTTCAGCTCCATTTTGACACCTAATTTGATGTTTTCAAGTCTGGAAGTCTTCATAAGAAATGTGTATTTATGTCTCATCTTCCATTTGGGCTTCATTTCACCTCAATTGAATTTGTATATCTCCATATATGGTCTGATAAGTGTATAGAGGTCAGGCTACTTGGGACAAGCTGAGGCAGAATTATAGTCTTAGATTCAGCCCTAAATTTAGAAATCCAATCATGTGATTCAGTCTTGGAGGTCTCATGAAATTGTAGGGCTGTCTCTTAGCTTTCCTACAAGATAAAAATCACATCAATTGGATAAGTGTATCTCAAGATATGGCCAGAATACAGAAACTGCTCAAAATGGCCAAATTATGCAGAAATTTCCTTAATGAATCAATTGGCATCACACTATAAATACATGCTAATACAGCTGCAAATAAGTCATTTAGGACCTTAAAATGCTAAGTGAGAGGACAAATAAATGGTTGAAATATTTTGTTATCATATCCTCAAAAGCTCAAGTTAGAAGTCCAAAAATCCAAGATAAAACCTTTAGAATTAAGCACAACCTTCAAATGCCTCTTATAATTTTTTTCACTTCATTTCCCTCAAAATTTGTAATTTTTCTTTCTCTTTTCAAAATCCTTGTACTCGACTAAGATGGATCAATAAAATTTCTATTAGTTTTCATTTGTTGTGCATATTTCTTTAAAATTCATTATTGCTTTAATTTTCTTAAATCATGCATACATTGTTTTCATTGTTCTTTATTATTGTGCTTCTATATTGCTTTATTATTTTCAATATGTATGCATTATTTTAAACACTCTCAACATTGATCCAAAGCTTCTCTAGCAGCTCCATCCCACTTGGTATCAAAGTCTTGTTAAGGAGAAAGCAATGTCTGTTAAAGAAGCTAGTGGTTACTATGGCAATAGTTGGTATTTGTAGTATTAGAGATTAAACCTCAAACGCATAGGTTAAGTTGCACATTAGTCAGCCTTAGGAACTACATTAGTTAGCCATTTGAGAAGCTTAGGTAGAGGTGTGTTAGGTGGTCCATGGTAATGGGTGGTCCCAGACAGTTAATTTAGAAAGTTTGGGTAGTAAACTGAAATTATAATAATTAACAATTATTCTCAATAGAAATGGCTAACCTAATTAAGAAACTATCCTCTAAATTGAAGGATCTAATACCTTCAACTTCTAGTGAAAACTGTAGTGAAGAAATGATTAATCAAGATATAATTATTTATAAAATAAAGCAAAAATTATGTAATTAAAATATACCTGAAGTACCAACTCAACAAATTTATAAAATAGATATTTTTTATTTTTTCCAAGATTATATTATCAAAACTTGTAAAATAAAATTTAAGTATTTGTGAAACCTAGGACTCAATGGCCCCTCTTTCAAAAGAACTTGTCAAAAACAAAAGAAACATTATAACAATTTATATATAGGACTTATACAAAATAGTTGTGAAACCACTCCATAGGTTAGGAATTGATACTCCAATATTAATAGTATTAAGAGATTCTAAAGCAACAAATTTCAAAAATTCAATATTATCCTATTTAAGTGTCAAATCTTCATAATGGTCCAATTTATTTTAATTATTTTCTAGATTATATTATAATTTTAATTAACCTAAATATAGATAAATTTTTAACTTTACTTGTCAAGACTAAAGGTGAATTTGAGTAAAAGGAAGCAAACATGTAGATATAATTTATAGGATTCATTATAAAGTTATGAAAACCAACATCAATAATAAAGCTTTAAGAGTCTCTCTAAAAGGTGAAAGTGTATTGATAGAAGAAAATACAAAAATATTCTTCAATCCTTACTCTAAAGGCCCGAAGACATGGTCAAATTTTCTTTTTAGATAAATGGAAATTACTAGAATTAATGCTTTCAAAATATGAAAGTAGTTCAACAATTAATCAAATAATTTAAAAATCATTAGGAGATGTGACTTTAAGATTTGTAAATAAATATTCAAGATCAAAAACACTTGAAGATTTTAACTCTAGAACTTCTTCAAAATTAAAATATTCTCTAAGAAAATCAGTTGATACAGCCTCAACATTATATTTAGACTTATGGAATCACATAAATCTAGAATTTAGACAATGTTAAGTAAAATTTCAAGGTGTAAATTACAGTGAAAACATTCTAAAGTCATAATATAAAGTAGATTATGCTTTAACAAATGAACCTATATCCTCTACATATATAGATTTGCAAAATCAACTCCATATATTAAAAAGAAAATTTGTTTTGAATAAAAAATTTCTTAGTGAAGAATTTTATTCAAAGAAAAATAAAGAAAAAAGATAATGATATTTCTCAAATTTCTCTTCAGAATTATTCAAAATTTATAAAAAAAATATATATTATAAAATTCTAAAAAAACTAAACAAAAAATATATTTCATTAATTAGTTTGAAGATTATTGTGTTAATAATAATATTAAAAAATCCTTTCATAAAAAATAATAAAAATTATCACAATATATTACAAAAAACTATACAACAGTGATAAACCTCAATAAATAAAATAATTATAGGTAGTCATCCTCCTTTAGAAGAAATAAAATTTATACACTTAGATTGTTCAATAGTTGCTTCCCCTTTCAAAATATATGTCTCAAAAAGCAAATGTTAAAATAATACAAGTCTTATACAAATAAAAAATATTCAACATCAAAAAAATTATTCTAATCTAATTCTTCAAACAATAGCAACTCAATTAAATAACGAAGAAGTTTTAACCTTTCAAATCTTTTATCTCTTCAAAAAACTTGAAAATTTAAAAAGATAAAATATAATTAGAAAAACCTATTGTTAAACCTTCTTTATGCCTCAAAAAGAACTAAAAACTTTTAAATTATGGAAGTCAAATGATCATGAAAAATTATTAAAAGAAATTATAATGAAATTATAAAATTTAACTACTGAAAAAGTTCCAAAAAAGGATGAAATAGCCCTAAAAGACATCAACCTATGATTAGATAAGTGATAGGTCTATGAAGGATAAGTGATAAGTCTAGATAGGTCAATAAATTATAGACCTATTAGGACTTTATTTCATGTATATATCTTTAATATAAATACACATGCCTGACTTATTGTTGAGTACAACATCATAATATCTTCTCTTAACATGGCTTAATCAAAAAATTCCTTAGCCAATTGCTACATCTGCTATCCTCACTCTACATCAGTTACATTGTAGCTTAGGTGATACTTGTTTAGTGTTTTTCAAGAAATTGTATCCTAATTTAAGTTTTGCTTCTACTTTAAATTGTGAGTCATGTTAGTTTGTTAAACAACATCATTAGTCTTATATTCCTCAAGCCAATAAACAGGTTGCATCCCCTTTTGAGTTAGTACATTTAGATATTTGGGGTCTTTGTCCTGTTATTTCCAAATTTTGTTATCATTATTTTGTTACTTTTGTTGATGACAATTCAAGAGTTACTTGGTTTTATTTGATGAAAAATCAATCAACATTGTTTTATATATTTGTGCCTTTCATGTAGAAATTAAAAATCAATTCCAAACATCTATATGCAACTTTCAAAGTGATAATTTTAAAGAATACTTTTTAGTAAAATTTTCTTCTTATTTGTCATAGCATAGTATAATTCATCAGTCATCTTGTGCAATTACTCCATAACAAAATGGAGTAGTTGATAGAAAAAATCATCACCTATTAGAGGTAGCTCATGCTCTCTTGTTTCAAATTAAAGTGCCTAAAGTGTTTTAGGCAGATGTAGTTGCTATAGCCTCTTTTTTAATCAATCATATGCCATCTTCAATCCTTGATGGGTAGGTACTTTATTCTCTTTTGTTTCCTTCTTAGACATTGTTTCTTTTCACTCCACATGTTTTTTACTGCATGTGTTTTGTTTAGGGTCATCTTCCTCAAATTTCTAAGTCAGATCCTTGATCTTTGAAATGTATCTTTCTTGGATATTCTCAGACTCAAAAGGGTATCGATGTTATTGCCCTGAATTAGGTCATTATGTTGTTTCTTATGATGTTAATTTCTTTGAGTCCACTCTATTTTTTAGATCTTCTGAGTCTTCTTACTTGGTGTCAGATTTTGAATTTGTTGATGAATATTTCCTTATGCATTCCACTCCTTAGGATTCTCAGGCCTCTTCCACCAAAACTTGGACTTCTCCTCCTCTCATTAAGTATGTTTACTTTGGTAGAGTATAGGTACTAGATGTAGTTTGTCCTTCAACCATTACTAAGACATCAAGTAGAGCACCTGTTACAAACACTGCATTAGCTTGCTTTTTCCTTACAAGATCTGCTTCCTACATCCGTTGATCTTAACTTACCTATTGCTCAATGAAAAGATATTCATAGTTGCATTTAGAAAGGTACCCATAATCACCCTTATCCAATTTCTATCTTTGTGTCTTATTTATCCTTACCTATCTCATCATAGTGCTTTATTGCCTTGTTGGATTCTATTACTATTCCTAAGATAGTTTTAGAGGCACTTTTTCATGATGGGTGGTGTGTTGCTATGGAGGAAGAAATGATGGCTCTTACGGCTAATTAGAGTTATGATGTTTTGCCTTTATCACATGGTAAACAACCTACTAAGTGCAAATGGGTGTTTGCTATGAAAGTTAATCCAGATGGTTTTGTTACTCAATTAAAAGCTCACTTAATGGCAAAGAGGTATGCTCAAACTTATGGCATCAATTATTTTGAAACTTTTTCTCCTGTGCCTAAGATTACTTCTGTTCATTTATTTATCTCTCTTGCTGCCTCTCAGAACTAGGTTATTTATCAGCTTGATGTGAAAAATGCTTTTCTCTTTGGCAATCTACCGAGGAAGTATATATCGAGCAACCACCTAGTTTTGTTACTTAAAGGGGAGTATGAAAAGGACAAAGTGTGTAGGTTGAAAAAGTCTTTGTATGGATTGAAATAGTCTCCTTGGGCTTGGTTTGAAAAATTTAGTGATATGATCATGGAATTTGGGATGCATAAAAGTGATCATAATCATTCTATTTTTTATAAACAATTAAATTCTGGTTGTATCCTTCTGGCTAACTATGTGGATGATATTATGAGTATTGGCAGTGATAGTTTGGACATTTCAAAATTGAAGACTTTTCTCCAAACCAAATGTTAGACTAAGGAACTAGGAGCACTTTGGTACTTCTTGGGTATTGATATTGCTTGAATAAGTAAGGAATTTTCTTATCACAAAGAAATTATATGCTTGATCTTTTAAATGAAACAAGTTTGCTTGGGACCAAACCATGTGATATTCCTTTGATTCTAAATGTTACGCTTGGATTGGAGGACAAAGAACTACTAGAAGACCTAGAATAATATAAATGGTTAGTGGGAAAATTGAACTATCTTAGTATCACTAGGCCTAACATTTCTTTCCCAATTAGTGTAGTATGTCAGTTCATGAATTCTCCAAGAATCTCTTATTGGGATGCAATTATTCACATATTAAAATATTTGAATAAGGCACTTAGCCATAGAATCTTATGCAAAAATCATGGTTATTGTAGAATAGAAGGCTTTTCTGATGCAGACTAGGTAGGATGTCCTATGGATCGAAGATCTACTTATGGATATTGTGTGTTTGTCGATGGAAATCTTGTGTCCTAGAAAAGTAAAAAAACAAGCTATTGTATCTTGATCAAGTGCAGAGTCTGAATATTGGCTATGGCTCAAGTTACATCTAAGCTTGTGTGGATTTTTTACCTTACTCCTAAACTTAGGATTAAGTCCTTTGGAGCTATGTAGTTATGGTGTGATAATCAGGTTGCCACTCATATTGCTAAAAATCTAGTTTTTCATGAGTGAACAAAGCATATAGAGGTTGCTTACCATTTTGTTAGGTAAAAAGTCCTGGAAGGAGTAATTGATCTTAGGCATATTAAAACTAGGGATCAACTTGCTAACTTATTTATTAAGGGACTTCCTAGAGATGATTATTCTGATTTGATTTGAATTTTGAATTTTGTCTATTATTTCTATTAGAGGTTTTACATCTTTGGATAGAATATTGATATTAGGAGAACTACTAGATGTTTCTTTATAATTGTGGAATACTTTTCCATATTTGATTTAATCTTCATCTCTAGTTCCAATAAACTTAGAACTAGCTATGTAGTGTGTTTTGTTAGACTTTATGTAAGGAAACAAACTTTATTTTAAGTCTTTTCTACTACTACTTGACATAGTATAGGTCATCTTTTTAATCTTTTCTTTTTTGTTACTTTTAGAAATAGTATTAATGTCTTTTGGGAGTTTTCCATTCATTTTTGGAACTTTTTCATTAGTAGTTAATTTTTTTCAATTTTATTAAAATTTCTTTTGATAATTCTTTGTGATCATTTAATTTTCCTAATTTAAAAGTTTTTAGTTTTTCTTGAGGCATAGGAAAAGGTTTAAAAATATGTTGTTCTAATTTTATTTTTATATTTTTGAATTTTTAGGTTTTTAAAGGGATAAATGATTTGAAAGATTACTTATTGAACTTTCTACATTATCTAATTGAGTTGTTGTTGTATAAAGAATTTCAACAAAATAATTATTTCAATGTTGAATATTTTTTATTTGTTTAAGACTTGTATTATTTTGATATTTGCTCTGTAAGACACCTACTTTCAAAAGGGAAGCAACTATTGAAGAATCTAAATATATAAATTTTATTTTTTCTAAAGAAGGATGGATGCCTATAATTATTTTATTTCTTGAGGTTTGCCATTGTTGTATAGTTTTTTGTGACATATTGAGATAATTTTTATTATTTCTTATGAAAGGATTTTTTATATTATTATTAACACAATAAACTTCAAAATAATCAAAGAAATATATATTATTATTTTTTCTAAAGTTTTGTAATATATCTTTTTATATATTTTTAACAATTTTGAAAAAAAATTGAGAAATATCATTTTTTTCTTTATTTTTCTTTGAATAAAATTCTTCATTAAGAAATTTTTTATTTAAAACAAACTCTCTTTTTAACTTATGGAGTTGATTTTGCATATCTGCATAAGTAGGGATGCAAATTTATTTGTTGAAGCATAGTCTACTTTATATTGTGACTCTAAAATATTTTCACTGCAATTTACACATTGAAGTTTTACTTGAGGTTATCTAGATTCTAGATCTATATGGTTCCACAGGTCTAAATCTAGTGTTGAGGCTGTATCTATTGATTTTCTTGGAAAATATTTTAGTTTTGAAGAAGTTTCAAAACTAAAGTCATCATATGTTACAGATCTTGAATATTTATTTACAAATCTTAAAGTTACATATGTTATAGATCTTGAATATTTATTTACAAATCTTAAAGTTACATCTCTTGAAGATTCTTCAATTATTTGGTTGATTGTTGAACTACTTTCATATTTTAGAGGTATTAATTATGGTAATTTTCATTCATCTTAAAAGGAAATTTGATCATGTTTTAGGAGCTTTGCAGTAAGGATTGAGGAATTTTTTGTATTTACTTCTATCAACATAGTTTCACCTCTTGGAGAGACTCTTAAAGCTTTATTAATGATGTTAGTTTTCATAACTTTATATTGAATCTTATAAATTATATCTTTGTGATTGGTGCCTTCTACCCAAATTCCATCTCTAGTTTGGACAAGTAAAGTTAAAAATTAATCTATATTTAGGTTACTTAAAGTTACAATATAATCTAGAAAACAATTAAATTAAATTGAACCATTATGAAGATTTTACATTTAAACAATATAACATTGAATTTTTGAAAGTTGTTGCTTTAAAATCTCTTAATATTATTAATATTGGAGTGTATAAGTCCTACATGTAAATAGTTATAATATTTCTTATGTTCTTTGACAAGTTCTTTTGAAAGAAAGGGCATAGAGTCATAAATTTTATGAATACTTAAATTTTGTTTACAAGTTTTGATAATATAATCTTGGAAAAAAATCAAAAGTATCTATTTTATAAACTTGTTGAGTTAGTACTTTAGGTATATTCTAATTATGTAAAGTTTGCTCTATTTAAGAAATAACTATCTCTTAATAATTAATTATATCTTGATTAATTTTTTCTTCACTAGAGTTTTGACTAGAAGTTGAAGGCATTAGATCCTTGGACTTAAAGGAAGTTTCCTATTTAGGTAAGTCAGTGCTATTGAGAATAATTGTTAATTACTATAATTTTGGTTTACTATCCAAACTTTCTAGATTGATTGTTTAGGATCACCTAACACACCTTTATCTAGGCTTCACAAACAACTAACGTAGCTTTAAGGTTGACCAATGCATAACTTAACCTATAGGGCTAAGTAATCCGAAAATAGCATTCATGTTGAGATATTTGCATTTAATTCATATAGAAACTATAATTTATGATTCATACTATCATCTTTATGGAACCTACAAACTTTGATATAGATAGAAGAAATTTTTATCCATATTTATGTTCTACTCTTTATCTTCACATTTCTCTTTTTCACCATCTTCTTCTAGCTCTTTCAAAATCAAATATAAATATGGTTCAAATTCTATTTTTAAAGAAGAAATAAATTTTGATGATATAAATTAACAAATTGATAACTAGGAAGTACCAAGAATCCCAAACAAAGAACTTTACAAATCAAACTCTTCCTTTTTTAACAAATCCAGCCATGTGGTCAAAACTGTTGAACAATTAATACACATAGACCCAAAACAAAAAGAAATTGTTCTTCTTTATGGGAAATCTATAGCAAAACAAAAACCCAATTATAACTTTTTACATATAGGTTGTGTACAGATTATTGTAAAAGCTATGCACAAATTAGACCTAAATAATGTAATTTTACTTTCCTTTTAGGGTTGATTCAATAAATTCCATGAATCAGTCTTAGGAACTATGGAAACTAGCCCTCTAAAGGACTAGTATATTTCAACTATTTCCTAAACATTCCAATTTGTCTTAGAGAAACATAGTTAGATGACCTATTACTTTTAAATGCCAAACTCCATGGTTATAATATGAAACCAGGAACTATTCTTGTAGTAATAATCAGCAGAATCCAATATAAGTTACATAACTCACAATCTTCAAGGATAGTTAGACCACCTAGTGGGAAAAGATATACCACTTATTTCCTCATTGATAAGCCAACCTTTCTATCTGTTATGGGTATTTTTGGAATTGCGCAAATGGGTTGGCAAAAGCCCAATAGATGAGCCTAGCAGATAAGGACTTAGCTTAAATTAGTGTCGAGGTCACTAGACCAAAGACATCAAGTTGCCAAAGTATGAGCTCAAGTAACTGGGCAATAATGCTTACAGTAACCTCAAGTTGATTGACAACAAGCTCTAGCACGTAGGATGGAGCTTATTGTGGTTAAACCTAAGAACGGGACCATTTTGCAAAATCTAACTTGTAATTAATTTATTTTTTTTTCCTGGAATACACTAAGATTGTACACCCCTATAATTATAAATATAGGTTAAGATTATTGTAGTAGGGAGGCCAATCTAGAAAAAGTCAATCCTTAGACATATTCAGACTGGGAAAATCCCTGTAGAAAAATAGATACTCTGTAAGCTCATTGAATACTGAGAAATAATACTAACATGGATGTAGGGGTTAACAAATGACTTTAGCTGAACTACGTTAAAAACTCCTACAATCTTCTTGCTTTTCCTCTCTCCTTCCCTTTTTCTTTGTACAATCAGTTTGTAGTTTGGGTCATCTGAACTCTTCTGCTTGACCAGATCCCATTGTTAACATTTTGGCACCATCTGTAGGGAATCATCTACATTTTGATTGATTTCCTATCCAATAACAATGGCTAAAGGAAGAGCCACTTGGAGTTCAGATGCTTCAGTTAACCAGCCGATAGGTCGCATAGAATAGCAGCGAGAACCAGTTCTTCTTGTTACTAACACATTCGTTGCCCTCGCTATAGGTGTTGCCTATGGCTCCTCCCAATAGCCCATATTGCCAAGCCATTATTGTTCCAGAAACTTATGGAGTGCAAATGTGGCACTAACATCAAGAAACACTTGAGAACATTGTGAAAGGGTTAGCTCGGGCAGTTAAAGTGCTAACACATGCACAAACCCTAGATGCACGAAAGTAGGTTGAAATTGCTATTTCCAAAAAGGAACTCCAACAGCTATGTAAAGAGGCTCAAAAGGAGAAGCTAAACAAAATGCTTTAGCATGCTGATTCAGCTCGCTATCTTAATGCACAAACAAAATTGGAAGTTCACTGAGCTCGAGAGCATCTTGATAATTAGCAACATGAGGATTCGTGTCGAATGGAAAGTTAGAGTAGAACCAACCAGGAACATAACTCGAGTCACTGCTCCCACGACTAGGGAAGTAAGAAGAGTCAGTGATCTTCCTACCGATGATCAAAGACAAAGAATCTGATGGTGGAAGAGCTACTCCAGAAGGTGAAACAGTTCAAGGAGCACCCTCAAGATCAGAATAGTCAAGATCAAGATTGCTATAAGGGGAGAACACCATTCACTAGAAAGATCGAGATAGAACCTTTCCCTCACAAATTTAAAATTCCTATAATCCCACTATACAATGGGAATAGTAATCCATATGACCATCTGGATGCATTTAATATACAAATGGATCTTCAAACAATCAATCCCTTAGTTAAGTGCCATGTCTTCCCAGTTACTCCAAGAGACCTACCTCGAACATGGTTTAGGAATCTCCTAACTCATAGCATTGATAGTTGGAAGAGTGCCAAAAGAAATTCATCAGCCAGTACAAAGTACTGAGTAGGCAACTTGCACCGTTTTGTTATCTCACAATAGTCTTTTAGCGAACGAACAAATCATTGAAAGACTACATCACCTGGTTCAGGCACAAGCTTGATTCCATGGAAAACCTCTCAGCTGAAAGCATCCAAACAGTGATTTCAACAGGACTTTGAAAGGATGGAAGGCTATATAAGAGCATATACAAATCTCCAGGAAAGGACCTTATCAAGTTCTATGAAAGAGCTGTCAGGCAAATCAGGTCGAAGGAAACCTTAGGCATAAAGAAAGGCAAGGCAAATAGCTCCCACTTGAGTAAAAAAAGAAGCAACAGTGAGGGGAGTTAGAATGATGACCTTAGAAATTAGGTTGCAAATAAAGCCAGGATAGATTTATCTTTTTAATCCAATAATATTATTTAAAAATTGATGAAAACACCTAAGTTTCTCCTTGTACTCTTATATCTATATTTACTAATCTTTGAATAAATTTTTAGCAAAGTATTGTGCAAGAAAATCTAAGCTTGAGACTACGAAAACAAATGGGACTAGACTTCTATGAGCTTGGAATGCAGAGCATCTGCACCAATATTTTCAATAAATTTCAGTTTGACCTTCTAATCCTGATTAAAAAAGCCAAAGCCAAGACCCATGCCCATTGAGCAACACGATTGTTGTGGTGCAACCCACTGAGTAATATGATTGTTGTGGTGTGACCTATCAGGGCAATAAGAATGCTAACAAAGGCATAGCTTGCATGTGACTTACTTTTCAACACTGCATGTGACCTACTACTCTAAGGCGTAGCTCTCATGCGACCTACTTGGGCATTTAACCTAACAAATATACATTGCCTTATATGAGCAAATATACATTATTGTAGATATTTTGACAAACATACATTGTTGTGAACAATTCAGTAAATATACATTTTTGTAGATATTCTGATGAACATACATTTTCGTGAACAATCCAGCAAATATACATTGTTGTAGATATTCTAGTAAATATACATTGTCATGAATAATTCGACGAATAAACATTGCCTTGCTTGAGCAAATATACATTGTCATAGTCAACCTAACAAATATACATTGTCATGGTTAACCTGACAAATATACATTATTCTTTTGGACAAATATACATTGTCATGGTTTGCGAGCTGAAAAGCACCAATGTGACTGATTAATCATTCCACTTGACTAATATTTATTAAGATGTTTTGTAGGAATTTATTCATGTCAACCTACATGATATTTAAAATGACATCATTGCAAATTACAAGTGCAAGATTTTGCCAATAAACTATAACTTCCAGTCTATAAAATGAACTAAGAATTGGGGGGCTAATATTATGGGTATTTTTGAAATCATGCAAATGGGCTGGCAAAAGCCTAATAGATAAGCCTAGTAGATAAGGACTCAGCTTAAATCAGCATCAGGGTCACTGGACCAAAAACATCAGGTCACCAAAGTACGAGCTCAGGTCATTCGGCAACAATGCTCACAGTAACCTCAGGTCGATTAACAATGAGCTTTAGCTCACAGGATGGAGCTCACTGTGGTTAAACCCAAGAACGAGACTAACTTGCATGGCCAACTTGCAGACGCCAACTTGTAATTAATTTATTATTTTTTTCCTTTTCTGGAACGCACTAAGATTGTACATCCCTGTAATCATAAATAGGGGTTATAATTATTATTGTAAGGAGGCCAATCTGGAAAAGGCCGATCCTTATACATATTCAGATTGGAAAAATCCCTATAGAAAAATAGATACTCTATAAGCACATTCAAATAATACTATCGTGGGGGTTAACAAATGACTTTAGCCGAACTATATTAAAAACTCCCACGGTCTTTTTGCTTTTCCTCTCTCCTTCCTTCCTTCTTTGCACAAATAGTTTGCAGTTTGGGTCATCTGAACTCTTCTAGTTAACCAGATTCCATCATCAACACTATCTTAATCACAATTCCCTGGGAAACCATAGAATACCCAGAAACTTGGACTTTAGAAAGGGTTGTCACACCACAAAACCAAACTCCTCCAATCTCTGGAATTATGTAATATGCTTCTGGCTAAGTAGACATATCCTTTAATAGGAATAAATAGAAAATAGAAGTGCCCAAAATCACAAAAATTGAGGAATCAAAGGATGATTCTTCTATCAAGCCAACAAAACAAATTAAGAAATCGACTAGGTATTCCTATTTTGATTTAGAATCAATTATAAACCTTAGAGGATTAGACAATACTTCTAGGATCCTAAAGCCAGTTTACTCTAGAACAAATTCAAAAGGTAAAGAAAAAGCTAAAGGTGATGAATCTAAAGATTTAGTTCAATTTCCAATGTTTTCTCAACTTATGAATGATGACCCAATTCCCAATGAATCATGACCCAAAGGATTTGAAAACTAAATTTCAAATTGATAAAAATTGTTTGAAAGAAAATTTTTGGTCAGGTAATTTACTCTTCAAAGAGAATGTTTCTTTCAAATTTTCAAGGGAAAATAAAAGACCAAATTCATGATTTTTGGTTTAAATTTATAAAGAATTTCAAATAAACATCCCTTTCTTTGATTGGTTTAAAGCTTATGCTGAAGTCAAAAAAATTGAATATCCATTTGGGAATTCTATATGCATAAACCATAGGACAACCCAAATCTGGACAACATCAAAGGGGAAAAAATCATTTGTGAATTACCTTCTCAAAAGTCTTTTCAAATGGAAACCAAAGAGCCTTGAAACCTAATAATTGCAACAACTTTTACGATGAAAGTTGTCACAAAATTCATTTCCTTCAAAGATATACAATATTTGATATAGCAAAATAACTACACCAACAAATACCTCCAAACTTTAGGATAACAAATCTTAGCAGATATTCTACACCAAAAGAAACAAAAATTAAAAAAACAAATAGGAGAATCTACCTCTAACAAACAAATGGAAAAACCCTTGTTCAAATCATATAAGATCCCTCACGAGAAACAAAAGGAGTTGCATTTCTCTTAAATGATGGATCTCATGAACAAAATAGAAATAACCAAAATAAATTAAATGATAAAATAATTAGACCAAAAATTAACTAGATCTATGATAATCTTAAATACTCCTCTTGTTGATAGGTCTAGTAGAATCCAAACTCTAGATAAAGCTTCTGAAGTCTCTTCTTATTATGAGGAACCAAAAATAAAAGCCATCAAAACTGTAGCAAATTAGGGAGCACCACAAAAACTCTACCATTTTAGGCCAAGCTTTCTAGACCAAACCCTAACAGAGAAAAGTCTAATTCAGAATTTCTATAGTAAGAATAACATCTATGAATGAAACATATATGGAAAATCTGAATGTAAGATTCTCAATCTACTTAAACAAATAACCATGTTTAGCATAGCCTATCAAACCCATGGATGTGATGATACAACTGTCATACACATCCTAGTAGTAGGCTTCACTAGCTCACTCAAAGGATGGTGGAATGAACACCTTACCTAAATAGAAAAAGGTGAAATTTTAGAATTAGTAAAAACATATTCCTATGGAACAATGTTAATTGATTTCAATAATGAACCCATCCCTAATGCTATCATTACTCTAATTTATACAATCACCAAACATTTCATAGGAGATTCAATCCTATGGAAAGATAAATTAGCTAAACTCCTTTCAAATCTTAAATGTAGAACTTTATCCAACTTTAGACAGTTTAAGATACTTTCTTTAGTAAGATTTAGTCCATATAGGATAGTAACCAGCCCTTCTAGAAAGAAAAATTCTAAGCAAGTCCTCCAAGATCTTTAGGAGATAAGGTTAGGGAGAAAATTAGAAACTAGTTTAGCGGGATAATTCCTTATGAACAACTTAATTATGGATAACTTAGTGCATACATTTAGAAAGTTTCCCTCAAAATCTATCAAGATGACAAAATCCAAAGCAATTAGCCACAGAAAAATCACTTAATAGAAAAGAATTAGGTTTTTTTTTTGTGAACAGTTTGGATTTTTTTGCCTAAAAATCTTTAAGCCCAAACATAGGTGTAAAGCCAAACAAGTAGAATCCAACCAATCACAAAAGCAAAGCCTCTTTATTAAAGAAAAAAATCCTAGGAAAAAACCAATGTATACTACTCCTCCTAATCAAGATGTTAGATTAATATGTTTCATATGTAATAGGCAGGGTCATATAGCCAAATACTACAAGTTGAACAAAAAACTAAGGAATCTCCAAATAGATAAGGAAATTCTTAACCAAATAAGCAACTTACTAACTGAAGAGTCTTCCAAAATAGATGAGTCTTCAACAGACAATGATCAAGAAAACAATTAAACTCAAAATGATGACTATTGTTCTAACAATGAAGAAATAATGGAAAATTCTAAAAGAAAGATAATTGTTCTTACAAAAGAACATGATCTTCTTTTTGAAGTCATTTTTCATTTGCTAGATTATAAACAAAAGAAGAGTTATCTCCAAAAACCCAAACAAACTATCAACCTCTTACAAGTTACTTCTAGCAAACAAATATAACTTTAAAAATGTTTTAAATAGTTTCAACTTAGAAACCAGTAAAATTGTAACCTTACAAGATTTACAATCTAAAGTTAATGTTCTAAAAACATAAGTAAAAGAATTAAAACAACAAGAAGAATGCTACAACTCAATACTTGCAAACCTCTAAAGACAAAATCATAGATAATAAAGAAAGTGATAAAGAACAAAAAAAAATAAAGAGGAAGAAAAAATCTTCAAAATCACTTCAAAGTTATCTATCCAAAAATGGTATACTCCCATCAAAGTAATTATCAAAAATAAATATACAATTGAAATAGATTCCTTGCTTGACATAAGGGTTGATCTCAATGGTATACAAGAAGGACTAATACTAATAAAATACTTTGAAAAAACCAAAGAAGGTCTTAAATCTACAAGTAGCTCTAAGCTCCAAATCAATTCTAAACTTACAAATGTAGAAATAGAAAATTCTTCTTTTAAAGTAAATACTTCATTTCTACTAGTCAAAGATATGACCAACAAAATAATCCTATGTTCTCCATTTATCCAACAAATCATGTCTTTTTCTGTAATAGATGAAGGTGTTGTAACGAAAAGTCTAGATCAAAACAATTTTCCAATTCATTAAAAAATTGGTTTTCAAATATTTAAACATGGTAGAAAGCAAAGAACAATAAATAAACTATCTTTCTAAATAAATTTCCTTCATAAAAATAGAACAACAATTAATCACCCCAATTGTTTAAACAAAAATAAAATCTTTGGAAAATAAAATACAAATTCAAATTTGTGTTGATCTCCCAAATGCCTTTTGGAAAAGAAAGCAACATATGATAGAATTACCAGATGAGAAAGATTTTTTTGAAAAATAAATTCCAACAAAAACTCACCCAATTCAAATCAATCAAGAACTTCTAGAATATTGTCAAAAGGAAATCAATGATCTCCTTGCAAAAAAAAAAATCATTAGAAAAAGTAAAAGTTATTGGTCATGGTCTGCCTTTTATGTAAATAAGAACATAGAAATTGAATAAGGAACTCTGAGGCTTGGAATAAATTACAAACCTCTTAATAAAGTTCTTCAATTAATTAGATATCCAATCCCAAATAAAAAGGACCTACTCAATTGTTTACATTCTGCAAAAATTTTCTCAAAATTTGATCTGAAATCTGGATTTTGTCATATTCAAATAAAACCAAAAGATAAGTATAAGACAACATTTACAATTCTATTCAGACAATATAAATGGAATGTGATGCCTTTTGGCCTAAAAAATACTCCTTCTAAGTTTTAGCAAATTATGAATGAAATTTACAATCCTTTTATCAAGTTCATCATTATTTATATTGATGATATTCTTGTCTTCTCAGAATATATTGATCAATATTTTAAGCATCTTAATGTTTTCCTAATTGTTAAGTATGGTCTTGTTGTTTCAAAGACAAAGATTTCACTTTCCAAACAAAACTTAGATTCCTCGGTCATTATATTTCCCAGGGAACTCTTACCCTAATAAAAAGAGCAATTCAGTATACTAACAAATTTCTTGACCAAATTATTAACAAAACTCAATTACAAAGATTTTTATGATGTCTCAACTATGTTTTTTTATATCTTTCCTTGGACATATATCAATACAAATATAGTCAAGCAAATTAAGTCTCAGGTCAAATTTCTTCCATACCTGCATATAGCTAGCCCATATGCATTAAAAATAGTAGAGACAGATGCATCAAACATAGGTTATAGTGGTATTCTCAAACAAATCAAAGACAATAGAGAACATGTCATTGCATTTACATCAAAGCATTAGAACCATGCACAACAAAATTAATCAAAAAAGAGATTTTGGCAATAGTTTTGTGCATTAATAAATTTCAAAGTGATTTATCAAATCAAAAATTTATTGTTGGAGTACATTGCAAATCTGTAGAATAAGTTTTACATAAAGATGTCAAAAATATTGCATCAAAATAGATTTTTGCTAGATGGTAAGTAATTCTAAATGCCTTTGATTTTGAAATTGAGTTTATCAAAGGATCTTCAAATTCTCTTCTTAATTTTTTTACTTGAGAATTTCTCCAAGGAAGATAATGCCAAGAAAAAAGAAAGATGATGAGATGGATCTACCATCGAATTCAAACTCAAAATCAAATGTCCCAGCCAAATCCAAAGACATAAGGAAGCAAGTACAAGCCACTCTCTCAAATTAACCTAAATCTTCTATCAAACCATTATCCCTAAAAGATTTTAATTTTCCAACAGAAACATTGCAAGCAAGTGCAAACCAACTTTCTTTAGCCCTTTCAAAGAAATCTTGGGCAAATATAATTGAATAAGAGGAAGATAAATCTCTAATTACTTAAACAAATGATTGTTAAGTAGTCCCAACAAATGATCAAAATAGGATCATCCTCCAAACCTACTACAAATATTGATTCCAAACCCATAAAGATTATCACTAAATACATGAAAAAAAAAACCCAATTAGAAGATATAGTTAAATGGAACCTAAAATATGGGATGAAAATCCTAAAATTGCATTCACAAAAATCTTTCTAAAAAATTGGCACTACTTGCCTGAATCCTATGCTCAAGATAGTAAGTTCTATGACTTCATCTTGGTTGACACAAATTCAATGATCATCAAACGTCATCTTGACTAAAATGATCCAACCATAACAACTCATTCAATTTTTAGGATTGAAAAAATCCTATCAATTTTTTATCGGGATCTACACCTATCAAAAAGAAAGAAAATTTGAAACGTATACAACCCAATAGGATACTCATACTAGGATTATCAAAATGCTTGGTACAATACCCTTTTTCAAAATAAAAGTTTTCAACATACTTGGCTATTTTTCTTCACCCAGAATACCAAATATAAATTTTCTCAATGGTTTTTACATTGGTGGCATGTTTTTGGACCAATTCCTAGAATTTCTCCCTAACAATTTAAGGAGGGATGGGATGTTTTTCATTCATATTTTGACAATTTCAATTACAAAAATCTTTTAATTCTCCTTCAATTTTACTTAAAAATTGGTTTGTCTTGGGTTTATTTCTAAGAATATCAGTACTTCAAGGAAAATCTCTTATCTAAATATCTAGTTCTTCAAAGAAAAGAATCGGTCAAATAGTGGGAAGCTTATAATCAATCCCACTGAGCACACAAATTAGAAATTACATAGTGGTTTGAAACTCATCCACAATTTCACAAACACTCAAAGGTTGGTATAAGCCAATTCCTTCAAGACAAATCCCAGATTATTGCTTCCTTAGCCGTTATATCTAGCAAGGAAAACTTTATTGACAAATTGCAAAAAATTCTCCAACAACTCAAAGGAAATGAAGCAATGTCCAGTTCATCCAGTGTTGCAGTGAATCAGAAGACTATGCTTAATAAAATGAAAATGATTATTTCAACCTCGGTGATTGAACCAATATCTTCTTCGAATTAGAATTCAAATGAGGAATTTTTCAAAAACTGTCAACAGAAAAGGACAAATTTACTTATGGTCCCGACAACAAATTAATGCGCCTAAAGAATATGCTTTCTGTATCTTTCAGTAACTAAAGTCGACATGAAGATACCAATAGTGGTCATTATAGCAAATTATTAGGAATATTATACTGTAGCGATTACAAAAGCACAAGTCACTGTAATAGTCCAAATTTTCCTATAAATAAGATGGTCATTTCATTTGTAAGGCATTCCATCCATATCCCAAAAATTTCCTTATCACTTGTAAAGCTCTCATTAAACATTTCTAGAGCCTTTTCTCAAATCGTAAGTTTTCAAATTTGTAATACAAATTCACGTTTTACATTTTGTATTAGAGCATGCATCTTGTAATTCATCTACACTCCGTACTTCTTTTAGTTTCTTTTATTTTATCTTTTAGGAGCTCTCTCTCTCTCTCTACATATATATATATATATATATATATTTTGCGTAAATGCATGTTTGATCCCCATTATCGAATGTTAAGGCTCGACATAACTCACTATGTATACGTATTCCTGTTAGATCATTTGCTAAATTCTTAATTTAAAAGTGAATTTAATTATACAACCACACACACCACATATTTCATCGTTAACTTTGCATAACTGTTCACCCCTTTTCTTTAACTCTTGATTAACATACGGTTGATTCAGAGTATTAAGACCATTCACATGTATGAAATTGTTCGGTAGAGTGGTGGAATATTTGATTAGAAACATAATTAATTATTAACATTTAATTTTTAAATAACTGATTGTCAAAAATCTATTTTATATTTAATAATTAATTATACATAATTTATTTTTATTTGAATTTAATATTAAAAAAATCACTTTTTAATATTAAATTATTAAAAAATGCGTTGAAAAAAGAAATCAAAGAAATTTTTATTTAATTAGATTTATTGTGTATAATAAATTATTGAAAAATTCTAAAATTGCAATCAAATATCTTTAAAAAATGTTAATCAATTATTTGATCTATACTAAACAAGCAATCTCACCAACATAGCTTATTCCTTACAAGCCACTTACACTTACCCACACTTCATGCACAATAGAATTTATACAAGTATAATTGGTTGCCACAAAGCTTAAGACTCACTTAAACCCTTACATAACAATAGGGAAAACAGAGAGCTCAAGTAAAAATATTTAGAGATGCATCTTCTTGTGTTTGTCGGTCAAAACACCCAAACGCTTAGCTTTAGTTATAATTATCATTCCTCAATTCTTTTTAAACTTCGGTTCGAGCAGAAACTCGCTTTTGCTTTTTCATCAGACTAAAAGAAGAAAGAATGAATAAGATGATCAGAGGCGGTGAGTTGGGTGGGAAAGGGAGAGACGGAAACTAGTGCCAAAGCTTGAAAGCATTTCTAGTTTTGGCACACTACAGAGCGCAATACAAGACTAGTGGTTCAGTTTCAGAGAGGAAGAAGGGGGATGAGGCTGGCTGATGATTCAGACTTAAACAGAAGAAAACCGGGAGCTGACTAACCACACATTTTAGCTTTCTTATTAAACACTGAACTCTGAAAGTTTTCTTAGTGTTTCTATGTTGACAAATCTTGTTAATTTCAAGACCTACAATATAGGAACACAAATGGCCAGAGTCGAAGATTCAAAAAATACTCTGATGATTAAATTAATAACCTTTTAAGAGAAGATAAAAAAAATGAAAATAAAATTCCTCATTAAAAATGTATATCTTAATTTATATAAATAAACCGTGTATAAATTGATATTTTGAAATTAGATCCGCACAATCAATTCTTAACTCAATCAAATACTTCAAGTCGAATGATTATAATTCTAGACGTTTATTTTAGACTGTGTCATATATATTTTAATATTAAGGGAATAAAATATCCATGGATTCAAGATTGCAATTTCTAAATTTTGAAAATATAAATAAATTAACCTCAGAAGATAATTGTGTTTTAATCATCATAGGGGTCAAGATCAACCATAGCAAACTGCTCTAGGGGTCAAGATCAACCATAGCAAACTGCTCTATATTGTAAACCATGTCATTTGCATCTGGCTTCTTCATCAAATCCAATAAAAACTAGTAAACCATGGCATTTTCTTTGTTATTAAGATGTCAATCTCTGTATTTACCATACATGCACTACTTGATTCAATCGATAGTGTTTTTTTTTTTTTGAAGGAAACACCAAATTTATGAGTTCAGAATAATCCATGAATACAGCTTTGCAAATCTAATCTTGAGTTTAACATGATAAAAGATGGTTGCTGTTGCATTAAAATGGCACTTATCAGCTAACATAAAAGAAGAAATCTAGCATGCCACTTCAGGCTTTCTTCTGTTTCACTACCCGTGGCGGGAACATGGCACGGAACAGCCAAGCAGCCACAATCGCTCCGATGAAGGGGCAAATCCAGTAAACATAGAATTGGTCCCATGTGTTGTGCCAGTTGTCCAAGTATGCCCAACCAAAGGCCTACAAACATAACAAGTTCTTAGGTTGAGGAGTTACTGACGTAATGAGGAAAATAAGCAAGCAGATGTTGAATAATTAATTTGCAGAACAAGTACATTAATGCAGATAAAAGGTATAGGAAGAACAGCAAAGAATATATTTTGGTATTTCCAAGAAGAAAGCTAAAAGGCAATGAGTAACAGGAGAAGGCTAATGCTAAATTGACTATGGTGTTCAGAGTCAATCTCAGGGTTTGTTCACCTTTAAGCCAGAGGCACAGGTGCTAGTGAAAAACAGCAAACCCAATTTTCATGTCATACAAGAAACTCTATAAATCATAGCAATGTTGACATTTTTAATAGAACTGGTTAAAGTTCACTGTGATCCAAAAGGGATTTTTTTGAAATTAAGCAAGGTTAAGTACAGAACCAAGATTCATAAGGTAGTTTTTACAAGAGTAGTTCCATTATGTTGATTTATAGATCATATCAAGAAAGCTAAATGCGACTTCTGCCCTGTCCTTGGAAGGACCAAGTTCAGTCTATTACTCCAAATGAGAGGAAGAGATTCTTATGGCTCAATATATATCTTCATCTTTTTCATATCAACCAAATACCGTAGAATCATGCTATAGACTTTACATGTCTATTTTGAAAATTGGTGTTTTTTTCAATATTTTTAACAACCTGATTTGAAATGTTATTCTATTTTCTACATGGTCACTATCATATGCACGGCCAACTAATTACCTGAATATTCATTCAAGATGTCAAACCTAATCACAATACATGGCAACTGTAAATTTGAAACCATGGAAGAGTTAAAAGTAGTTGAGTCTGACAGTTGTCATTTTCCTTTTGTTTCAAAAATAAAAAATGTAATAACGACTGAATCAATCAGACTTGCTGTAGGCTTTAAATATATATTTTGAATTGGTGTTTTCTTCATTATTTTTAGCAAAACCTGATTTGAAATGTTATCCTAGTCTCTACCCAATTACTATCACCTTTGATCTTCAACAAACAAGGGGATTCACTGCAATTGTGGATAGAGATTATAGAAGGCATTAATGTAAGGCCAGCTCTTCCAAGATCTTAATGCTGCTTATCATGTATTTTTTCAGTTTTTAAGGAGGGATGTAGCCCGGATAACAGGCAAGTGATCAACCATACTGTTCAAGATCTAATCAAATGATCGAAGCTCATATTGAATAATCAAAGATTGGAATAACTTGGTTAATGTATCTATTAAAGGCGATCAAAATGAGGTGAAAAGATTTCTCAATATCACTGTGGCAAGGAAAGAAAAGGTCACTACTTGATTATCAATGACAGTGTGCCAAGATCTAGTCTATTCTTTTTTTCCTAAATGCAAACAGCTGGTGAGTTACAAACCCGTGAAATCATCCTTTCTTGTTCACTATTAAATAGCCAAAGGAATTGGCGCACAAACTCAGACAAATATGACAATTACATGAGAAATAATATTAGTAATGGGACTAACCCACTAAGCCAATTTGATTTCTTTGCTATGGGAGTGAGGAGGCAGGATTATTTTGGGTTGTCATGCAAGCGAGTACTATGCTTGAACATATAGTATTTTTTCCTTCTCGAGTGACTACTTCATCCAAGCAGCTTATAGGAATGTAAATGGCATAGCACGGTACATATCACAAACAGGCAACTTAATTTCTTACTTCTACAGAATCTAAAGAAAGTTGATTTTATTTCCTATAGTGTTAATTCATGTTTAGGAACATATTACCATTTAAGCCTCTGTTTCTAATTCTATCATCTCAATTCTCTGCCTCTCCCCCTCTTTCTAACACACAAGAAAATTTTTTAATCACCTCAATTCACGATTCCAAAGAAAAACTGAATCCAACAAAATTAGAAGATCTGAATATTTCATAAATTCTCTGCTGCATAACAATTCTCACGCCTGACTTCAATCCTGAGATTTGCCTACCTCAATTGAATTATGTTCCAAATTCCTATGTTTTAAATAGAGGCAAAATGTTGAAGGCAAAGGAAGAACATACAGATAGTTATAACTATAATTTGGTAGTTTTCCCTTACAAAATCCAAGAAGCATTGAAGAAGCTTTGCAAGAGAACTACTGATGGCTTCAGACACATATTTAGTCATACAAGGTGAACACCCTATGCTATCAATTCTACACATTATTCAAAATAACTTGCAACCTGATAATCGCCGTATATTCTTTTCTAACACCTTTGATGCCTAATAGCCAGGTGTCTACCATAATTAGCATTCAAAATTATGGTCCCTAATTCTTTTAGGTTTGAAGTATTTCTTATAAAAAGAATGTGGACCTAGACTATACCAGGATACATTATTGCAGAAACAAAAGGTTTAGATTAATTTTGTTGGCATGCAAAAGAAAACAGAATTACAGAACGGAAGGAAGTGGTATGATAAAGACAACAACTTACTTTGCCATCGGCTTACCATTATGATCAATAAAAGCATGATTTTTTTTTTTTTTTTGCGATTAAGAACTGTATTAGATAGGAAGGGAGAAGAACACAAAAATAGACTAAAGTATATCCTCTTCAAAAGAGAACTAAAACAAAAATAAGTGAAAAACATAAGAAAGTCATCAATATGCAAAGGGCACCAATCATTGCATATATACCAATTGAAACTCCTATAAACAAGTCCTTAGCTGAACACCACAACAATCCCAAAAATTCGCCTTTGTCCCATAATAGATGACATGGCAGAACTTTTATCACTGAAAATTCTAGCATTTCTTTCCACCCAGTGACTCCAAGGAACAGCATACATACAACCTTATGCTCCCATTTCCTCCTGCCTCCGAAGGAGGAAATTTTCAATGGCTTCATTATTATCTTCGTATTTCTTATCTCTTTTCAGACAGATAAAAGAAGTGGAAACATCATTCTATCCCTCCCCTCAGGTTTTCTCGGTACCAATTTCTATCTACTCTCTCGGTTGTTTGCATTAGCAACCACTTCACACAGACAAAGGCATGGTCTAGCATACAAATTTAAAAGATGAACTACTAATTTTGGTCCATTCAAGAGGTTTGTTCAATTTATTTTCTCAACTAATAATTTAATCAAGACTCTGATCATAATTTGTATCAATGTGTCCCACGCCACTTCGTCAACCTCTGCGAGTCATTTTGGGACATGGATGATTGCTTCTCTCTGGCACACTGATTGCAACATAAGATGAGGTTCTATTATAGAAACGGTGCCTATTTCCATCACAAATCTTAATTTCAATTCTAACTCTAATTTTTTTCCTACCATTTTAATAGATGGACTAGCTTCATAAAGTGTTAGCCATGCCAGCATTTTGTCAACCCTTGTTTGGGTTCTCAATGATCATATGTCATCAAGATTGTCACCCAATTGAGCAGCAAGTTAAATTAAGACTCAAATTGCTACAAAGTACAGACTAATATGTGCATCTTTTGATGACAAAAATAGTAGTTCTCTAAATTTGACCCTAATCTTAAAATACTGAGAACCAAATAAATAATGTCACATAAAGTAAAAATTGTCAATGACTGTCCATTTTTCAGTAGGTTGGGTAGTTGTTATTTATAGAATAACAAAGGAAAGGATGCATCATCTATGCACACAGGTCTTACTAAAACCTTGAGGAAAAGAAATAATAGAATAGCACAACAAAAAAGTTATGGCTGGGACAGAGAGGTACCAGTACCAGCTCCCAGCCGGACTTACAAAAAAAGAATTTCTGCAAACTATTCAACTGGAGCTGCATGTCCTATATATAAGAAGTGTGCATGTAAAACAGAAAATCAAAGACATGCGAAATACAACAATGAAAAGCCGAAGAAGAAATCACTCACATTGGCAGGATTCATGGAGGGGCCAGTGTAAGCAGAACCAGCCATGACCAGTACTACGGTTGACACAGCCAGTAACCAAGTCTTAAACAGTTCACTACGCGGACCCTTGAGTATGATGTAGAGGGCAGCAAAACTCATCAGAAATGTGAGAACCCCTTCAAAAATGGCTCCGGTGTGCAAGTCAACTTTCAGAGAAGGCCCTACGATCATATGCTTGTATTTTGGCGGCACCACCTCCATAATTGCCAGAGCACCACCCACAGCACCAAGTGCCTATTAATTGAATGCAACAGTAATCATTATTCTATATTGATCTCATCTAAATTTCCCAGAAGAATCATATTTGAGGGAACAAAATTTGCAGAAAATACGATCCAAAAAATTGAATAATGAGGTCATGCACAGATCCCGTCACCCGAAAATGAACAAAGAGGAGAAATCACAAAAGGGTACATCCAAAATCATCGAAATACGATAACCAGAAAACAAAAATTGAATATTTGACATAAAAGTATCGAGTTTAAGACCTCAGCAGGGAAACGAAGAGCCATGGAGAAAAGAGTGTCGGAGCCAACACCAGCTGCGTAAAAAGAGGCAAGGCCAGTGGGGTTGAAACAGGCACCACCAAGGGCATTGCCTATGATGGTGAAGACGAATATGAGCATGAAGAAGAGACAGGTGGTGACACAAATCGAAGGGTAAGGATAGCCATTGTAATTCAGATGCTGAACACCGAGTGCTACTGTAATGGTGCTTGTGGCTAATCCCAGCAACGATGCGCAGAAGACCCACATAAAAGTCAAAACTGCATCTCCAATTGCGGCCTTTATGACACCAGCCATCTTTCTACTCCTTCGCTTATGTTTTTGCTTGCTCTTTTTCGGATCCCTGCAACACAAAAAGGGTCGCTTTTTCTCACCTCAACTGGTACTTACCTGTGACCACCTGTTGCTTGGTGACAGCAAAGAGAATTTCAGTTGTCTTGGTATGAGTAAATGATGGATTTTTGAGGAAAATATTGGATGGATGAATATAATTGGAGGGACGACCAAAAAAATAGTATAATTTGAACAATTCACCCAATCTTTGAGAGAGGAAAAAGACAGAGATAAACTCGCCTGGAGATTTGAGTCTATCTCTAGGTTGTTTATCGAATAAAAACAATTTCGATCGAGACTTGAGAGCGACTTTTTGTTTTTGAATTGGTGTTCTGTTCCACGATGGATGGATGGATGGATAAAGGTTTTTTTTTTGGTACATGCCTAACTTTTTTTTTTTTTAAATGATGATGGATAGATTAATTTGAAGGGTAAATTATAATCTCTGCTTTCAAACTTGCGCATAATTACGTTTTTATTTTTTATTATAATAATATATATTTATATTTGTTATTCATATATTTTAAATTTATATTTATCTTTTTTGTCATATAAAAATAAAAAATAATTTATATTTATAAAAATAAAAAATATGTGCATAATTAGATTAATCTAGAAAAATTAAACGTAAATTTTTTTAATTAGAATTATTTCCTTTCTTTTGCGAAGAAAATGGATGAATATTTAGCCGACGTGTGGAACCCTTATTATCAATCGTAATCGGTGACACCATGCTAACTTTTTCTCGATAATTATAACAATTTTCTATTTTCTATAAGTAAAACATTGAGCTTAATTTATTTTTGGTGTGTTTTAATCTTATCTATTTTTTTTTAATGACAATGTCGTACACACAATACAATTATTATATTTCCAATGCAGTGTAACAACAATAAATGAATTTTCTGAAAAAAAAAAAAGATAATTAGTCGATAAGTAAAAATTATAAATGCTACCCTTCAATTCGCAAACTTTATTTTCTAAATGCATATCATTGTTATAATGAATCACCCATATCCGTAGACTATTTATCCTCAAATATATTGGTTTTGTGGGCATTGCTAATTTCTTTATGTTGTTATCCAAATTTTGAGGAAGGTCACTCACTTTTCTACTTTTCTTTCCTTTAATTTTTGGTTATGGTTACGTAAATTTGAGACTTGTTTGGATTTTAATTCTCTTATATTATTAATATATTGTTAGTGATCATGTTAGTTTTGCATTGCATAGAGATAGATATAAAAATTTTGTGAATTAATGCATTAAGTTTTGAGTTTTATTGCTTGTATAAATAATTTTTTTGTTCATGTGTTTTTCCAAAAAGAAAAGGATTCAAATCTTGCAGATTTATGTTATTACTCTTGATACTTTCTATTGTTTCCCTTGAGAAATCATTGAAAATTATACCTAAGTTTCAGCATTATATAAAAGAATTTAAGACAACAAAAATGGAGATTACATAAAATTATTATCAAATTTTGATGATTATATTTCCTGTGAAACATTTTCTTACCATAATTGTGTAGACTTCTAGAAGTGAAAAGATTCAAGATTAGTTTAGTTGCACCCACTCAATGGTCATAATTTTTTATCTACATTGCTAGGTGTCACATGTTGACATTGTGCACCAATTTAAGCGGTAAACATACTCTATTTGACACGAAATATAATAGATAAATCAAATATAGTATGGAGATCTTCTAGCGTAAATTTGGAAGCAATCCGACTTGTATACTATTTTTCTGATTTTTCCCCATTTCGAGGTTATTTATATAATTGTCACCAAGTAAACTTGTCTAGTGTGAATAGATAAGCACATAGTTGTGACCTTTGGATTTTTTAGCTTTTCATCGATGCAAAATAATGTACAAAACCCTTCCTAAGTTATGAGAAAAAACTTTATGTCAACTCATAAAAAATATATCCAGTGTCATAATCCAAAACCCCTAGTTATGACCAGTATGAATATTAATTATTTCATTAATAATCATCAACATTTATCCCCATTCTGCTAATTCATTTTATTCTTGACATGCTGAATTTTTATTATCATTCAAATGACTCAAATTGAGTGAATAAGAGAGAAAAGGGAATACACATGATTACGAACACCTATTATATATATATATATATATAATGTACAGAGCCAATGCCCATTAAGGTACATGACTCTTTAACACTAGAATTCTGCTCTTACACAAACTTTTCAAAATACAACTACCTTCCCCTAGCTAGCTTTTTTGAATATTTTTCTACAACACCCCAAATTCCTTTAAAGAGAAAAGAAAATAAAGTTAGTTTAACCTATAACATATATGGATCCAAATGTATAGGTTAGATTAACCTAATCCCTAAGGACTTGATGGCCACGCTATATACATTTTCAAAAGATGATAAAAAAAAAGGCTTAGATGGTGGATCTCTTAATGATCGAATCATCCCATAGCCATCATTAGTAACACACGTTTAGGGTTGTAGTGGGATGATTTCTACCTCATGTAGTACTATGCAACTAGCCATATCCATAATTATTATATAATGTATCTTGACTTCATATATGCCTATAGGACTGTTGATAACCAAATATTTCACTCATCTATTTGTCCTCTCACTTAGAATTTTAAGGTCCAAAATTACTTATTTCCAGCTGAGTTAGTGTGCATTTATGATTTAGTGCCAATTGGATCATTATATAAAATTCTGCATGGTTAGGCCATTTTGAGCAGTTTTTGTAAGCTAGCCATATCTTGAGATACACTTGTCCAATTAATGTGATTCTTATCTTACAGGAAAGATAAGAGAGAGATCTACAACTTTCATGAAGACTATAAAATAAATCTCACAATTGATCATCCAAAATTGGAGCTCAATTCAGAATCAGAATACTATCTCAGCCCTATCCCTGGCAGCCCCACCTTTATGCCTTCAATAGACAATAACTAGAGCTATATAGGTCCAATTAAGGTGAAACAAATCCCAAATGGAAGTTAACACATAATGCTACATTTCTTATGAAGACTTCCATAACTGAAAACATCAAATTGGGTGTGAAAAATAGGCTGAAACAAAGGGATAGAAATGCTGTGAAAATGGGCTCTGCAGAATTGGACTTTTAAGGCCCCCAAATGGCATGGATCTTGAGCCCAAATGACTATCTCTTGCTCCAACTTGCACTCAGCCAGTTGGAGACTCGAAAGAGAGTAAGAAAAGTAGAGAAAGTAGTCTGCTATAGCACACCGCATGTAGAAGAGTGGCAGAAAGTAACCAGCTACACTAGCCTACTCACCAAACCAACAACTAGCTTCTCTTTTTTTCCAGGCAGAAACTCCTTTTAGTTTTAGTCTTTTGCTTCAGTTTTGTAAGTAGTTTTTAGCTTAGTTTCTGGTAGTTGTAGTGTAGCATATTTTTCTTCATTTTTCTCTACATTTTCATGCCTCCATGGAAGGCTAAGCTGTAATTAGTCCAAGGGGCTGCAACTTGAAAGATTAATGCTGAGATCCTGGTATTTATTTCTACATTCTAATTGCTAGCCCTTTCTCTTCCTTTCCTCTCTGTTTTGCAGTGAATATCTGAGTTGAATGGCTTCATTTGATTTAGATGTTTTATGATTGTTACTTAATAATCAATATTAGGAAGAGGATAGGAAAACTAAGCAATGCATTAAGCTTTTGATGTGTTGTTTGCTTGGCTGAATCTTGACTGCTTAGGATGGATTCATTAATCATT